>CAWUFW010021468.1:0-120025 GCA_963921515.1 Calotriton arnoldi | reverse complement strand
AAAGAAACAATTGATGGACGGAATGCTGGACAATGCAAACATTCACCCCCAGTCACAAGGATCTGGGTTAAATCCATCATTCTTTTGCTCACCACACCACCCCAGTTTGGACCCAGCCATATGCAAATCAGTCTTGACCCTGTTCCTTGTAGGAACAGTCCAGCCCGAACTGCCAAGCCAGGTCCTCCCTGGACCGGAAACAAGCATCCTAGGACCGGTTTCAGGGCATCACCCTTCTTCAGCCAGGCTGGCTTGAATCCAGTGATGTAGTGAGCACGGGACCCACGTCTGGGCATACCCTTCCCACTTAGGGCGACAAATGCAAAAGAAACAATTGATGGACGGAATGCTGGACAATGCAAACATTCACCCCCAGTCACAAGGATCTGGGTTAAATCCATCATTCTTTTGCTCACCACACCACCCCAGTTTGGACCCAGCCATATGCAAATCAGTCTTGACCCTGTTCCTTGTGGGAACAGTCCAGCCAGAACTGCCAAGCCAGGTCCTCCCTGGACCGGAAACAAGCATCCTAGGACCGGTTTCAGGGCATCACCCTTCTTCAGCCAGGCTAGCTTGAATCCAGTGGTGTAGTGAGCACGGGACCCACGTCTGGGCATACCCTTCCCACTTAGGGCGACAAATGCAAAAGAAACAATTGATGGACGGAATGCTGGACAATGCAAACATTCACCCCCAGTCACAAGGATCTGGGTTAAATCCATCATTCTTTTGCTCACCACACCACCCCAGTTTGGACCCAGCCATATGCAAATCAGTCTTGACCCTGTTCCTTGTGGGAACAGTCCAGCCCGAACTGCCAAGCCAGGTCCTCCCTGGACCGGAAACAAGCATCCTAGGACCGGTTTCAGGGCATCACCCTTCTTCAGCCAGGCTAGCTTGAATCCAGTGGTGTAGTGAGCACGGGACCCACGTCTGGGCATACCCTTCCCACTTGGGCGACAAATGCAAAGAAACAATTGATGGACGGAATGCTGGACAATGCAAACATTCACCCCCAGTCACAAGGATCTGGGTTAAATCCATCATTCTTTTGCTCACCACACCACCCCAGTTTGGACCCAGCCATATGCAAATCAGTCTTGACCCTGTTCCTTG
The DNA here is from genome assembly GCA_963921515.1 of Calotriton arnoldi. NCBI lineage: Eukaryota > Metazoa > Chordata > Amphibia > Caudata > Salamandridae > Calotriton > Calotriton arnoldi. The sequence goes on along the minus strand of CAWUFW010021468.1, from coordinate 118,906 downwards.
TGGGAACAGTCCAGCCCGAACTGCCAAGCCAGGTCCTCCCTGGACCGGAAACAAGCATCCTAGGACCGGTTTCAGGGCATCACCCTTCTTCAGCCAGACGTGGGTCCCTTGCTCACTGTGCCACTGGATTCAAGCTAGCCTGGCTGAAGAAGGGTGACATACCCTGAAACCGGTCCCAGGATGCTTGTTTCCGGTCCAGGAAGGACCTGGCTTGGCAGTTCGGTCTGGACTGTTCCCATGAGGCACAGGGTCAAGACTGATTTGCATATGGCTGAGTCTAAACTGGGGTGGCGTAGTGGGCAAAGAACGATGGATTTAACCCAGATCTTTTGACTGGGGAGAATGTTTGCATTGTCAGCATTCCGTCCATCATTTGTTTGCTGTAACACTTTTACGCCCTAAGTGGGATGGGTATGCCCAGACGTGGGTCCCTTGCTCACTGTGCCACTGGATTCAAGCTAGCCTGGCTGAAGAAGGTGACATACCTGAAAGCCGGTCCCAGGATGCTTGTTTCCGGTCCAGGGAGGACCTGACTGGCAGTTCGGTCTGAACTGTTCCCATGAGGCACAGGGTCAAGACTGATTTGCATATAACTGGGTCTAAACTGGGGTGGCGTAGTGGGCAAAGAACGATGGATTTAGCCCAGATCTTTGACTGGGGAGAATGTTTGCATTGTCAGCATTCCGTCCATCATTTGTTTGCTGTAACACTTTTAGCCTAAGTGGGATGGGTATGCCCAGACGTGGGTCCCTTGCTCACTGTGCCACTGGATTCAAGCTAGCCTGGCTGAAGAAGGTGACATACCCTGAAGCCGGTCCCAGGATGCTGTTTCCGGTCCAGGAGGACCTGGCTAGCAGTTCGGTCTGGACTGTTCCCATGAGCACAGGGTCAAGACTGATTTGCATATGGCTGGGTCTAAACTGGGGTGGCGTGAGTGGGCAAAGAGCGATGGATTTAACCCAGATCTTTGACTGGGGGAGAATGTTTGCATTGTCAGCATTCCGTCCATCATTTGTTTGCTGTAACACTTTTGGCCCTAAGTGGGATAGGTATGCCCAGACGTGGGTCCCTTGCTCACTGTGCCACTGGATTCAAGCTAGCCTGGCTGAAGAAGGGTGACATACCCTGAAACCGGTCCCAGGATGCTTGTTTCCGGTCCAGGGAGGACCTGGCTGACAGTTCGATCTGGACTGTTCCCATGAGCACAGGGTCAAGACTGATTTGCATATGGCTAGGTCTAAACTGGGGTGGCGTAGTGGGCAAAAGAACGATGGATTTAACCCAGATCTTTTGACTGGGGGAGAATGTTTGCATTGTCAGCATTCCGTCCATCATTTGTTTGCTGTAACACTTAAAACTATAATATCATATGCAATAACACTTTTTCTTCTTTTTTTACAGATGGTAATTCTAAAGTTTGAAAAGATTTTAAATTCAGTTTACAACAAAACTACTGTAAAATAGGTCCACTGAGTTTTGTATCTTCTTTAATAAAAAGGTAAGATGAAATAATGTAATAAGCATGATAATATGAACTAATGTTTACAGTGACTTTTACTGCACTCATCCGTTTTTCAAACACTACCTATGCAGTCATCTATACAGTTAGGCACTGTTCCCATACTCCTCCAATCACCCATGCACTATCTATGCACTTCTGCAATCACGTAGCCAGTACCCATACACTTATAATATCACCCAGACACTACCTATGTACTCTTTCAATCATTGAGGCACTATCTGTACACTCATGCAATCAGCTAGATATTACCAATACACTCTTCCAATCATCCAGGTATTACGTATATAGTTCTCCATTCCTCTACACATTACCCCTACACTCATACAATTACCCAGGCATTACCTATGCATTCCTCTAATCCTCAAATATTACACTTGCACTCTTTCAATCACTGAGGTAATACCCATGCACTCCTCCAATCACACAGAAATTACTCCTGCACTCATGGAATCACCCAGGCACTACCCATACACTCATGCCATCACCCAGGCAGCAGCCATGCACTATTCCAATTACCAAGGCACTACCCAATCAGTTATGGAATCACCCATGCATTACCCATGCACTCCTTGAATCACTTAGGCAGTACCCATGCACTCCTTCAATCACCCATACATTACCCCTGCACTCATGCAATCACACAGGCACTACCCATGAACTTCTTCAATCACCCAGACATTACCCCTGCACTCATGCAATCACCCAGGCATTACCCATGCAGTCTTTCAATCACCCAGCCACTACCCGTACACTTATATAATCACCCAGGCACTAGCCTTGCACTCCTTCAATCAACCAGGCACTACCCCTATACTCATGCAACCACCCAGACATTACTCCTGCACTCATGCAATCACCCATGTATTAGCTATGCACTCCTCCAATCACCCAGACACTATCCTTGCACTTCTGCAATCACCCAGGTAGTATCCATGCAGTCCTCCAATCTTCCAGGCAGTACCTATACACTTATAAAATCACCCAGGCACTACCTATGCACTCATGTAATTACACAGGCACTACTGATGCACTCCTCCATGCACCTAGGCATTACCCATGCACTCTTCCAATCACCCATGCACTATCCATGCATTCCTTCAATCACCCAGGCACTACCCTTGCACTCCTCCAATCACCCAGGCACTATCCATGCATTCCTCCAATCACCCAGGCACTACCCTTGCACTCCTCTGATCACCCAAGCACTATCCATGCACTCCTCCAATCATCCAGGCACTACCCTTGCACTCCTCCAATCACTCAGGCACTACCAATGCACTCTTGCAATCACCGAAGCATTACCCTTGCACTCCTTCAATCACTCAGGCCCTATCTATGGACTCCTCTAATCACACAGGCACTACCCTGCACTCATGCAATCACCCAGCCAGTACCCATGCACTCTTACAATCACCCAGGCATTACCCATGTACTCATGCAATCACTCAGGTAGTACACATGCACTTCTCCAATCATTCAGGCATTACACATGCATTCATGCAATCACACATGCACTACCCATACACTTCTACATATATTACACTTGCCACAATTCACACAACACATACACATTTCTCTATTTTTAACCAAATAGGCGGTTCTAAAAAGAACCATTTTTTTCTTCTTTTTTTCTTTTCTAATTGTTTTGCATTTTTGCAACTCTTTTTTGTATTTTTTGGGTGTTTCTTTTAAAAAAATGAAAAAATTAACAGAATCAATGGTGAAAACTTTGTAAACATTATGCAATTAGAAAGTCATTCCAAAAATAAAAAAATAAAAAAATTAACAATGGTGGTTTTTAATAGCAACCACGATGGCATCCACTGATTGTTCACCATAGCATAGTACTTTCTTGCACTTCACACAATGCTGCTCCACTTCAGCAAATTCAGGAATTATATTAGGTCTGGTACTAGTTGAAGAACCAGATGATGTGTTTGGTCCTGCACCTTCGTCAAGAGTTGCCTGTCTTTGTAGGTCTCGATGCTGTTGTTCTCTCCCGAGACGCCGTGGATGCATGGTTTGAAGATGTTTCAGCATCGAAGAGGTGCCGCACGAATATTTTTTATCCGATCCACGGGACAGGACCTTCTCACAAATTGTGCACGGGACCTTACGTGCATTTACTTTCTTCTCCCCAGCTGGAATAGAGAAGAACGCCCATACAATGCTCTCATACCTTACTTTCACAGGTTCTTCCAACTCTTCTTCTTCTTCTGGTGGAAGCTGTTGCGCTGGATTTGAAAAACACAAGAGCTGTGTCTCTGTAGATGCAGTTGAAAGAATGAAAAAATTGGGTGGGGTCCTGCAAGTTCTAGAATCAAAAGCTTCTTAACCAATGAAATACTTTCTTTTGAAGTCACATGGGATTCGCGCACCGGGCGCGCAAGCAGCGCGCACCCGACGCGCACCCAACGCGATTCCCGAAAACTAAATTTAACAATAATATATCTTTATTGCAGTTACAAATATATGATATTTACAATTATGTTAAGTAATCGCTTGGTATAATATATATAATAAAGTTATATACATATACTTTCTAAAACGTAAAAATTTGCGGTGGATTCGCGCACCTGGCGCGACCCCCGGAAATATGTACGTGAAATTATGCGGGGCCGAGAATCGCGCACCCTTCGCATACCAAACGTGCATCGTACACGACTTAACCAATATGGCGGCAAAATTCTTGAATTCGCACAGCCACCGTGATTGGTACACGATCAGTACTGCGAATCCAGTTTTTTAAAATAAATAAATAAATAACAAAATAATAAAAATGTAAATTCATATTTTAGAAAGAGAAAACATAACATTATTTTTATAAAAATTTAAAAATTAACAAAAAGTATTTTGGGACATTATAGTTAGAAATTTGCATTTAAAAAACCTTTGAAATTCACTGAAAAAACCATAGGTTTCAGGGACGTTATAGTTAGAAATTAGCATTTAAAAAACCTTAGAAATTCACTGAAAAAACCATAGGTTTCAGGGACGTTATAGCTAGAAATTAGCATTTAAAAAACATAGAAATTCACTGAAAAAACCACAGGTTTCAGGGACGTTATAGTTAGTTGGACATTACACTTGTAAAAAATCTGAGAAATTCGGCAGTTATAGTTAGTTGAGCTAACTATAACTCGTGCCCCCGCAATGCACTGCTGATGACGTCACATATTACATCATTCATGACATGGTCAGTGACATCACTGATGACATCTCAAATTACATCACTGATGACATGACTGATGACATCATCCACATGATAATCTGATGCACCTCCTCACACCCTAATATAACCTTTGATACACCCACTCTAAAATACAGACTACCATTTTTGAAACCATAGTCACACCAATACCAGTTACTACATACCCACTCACTGATTCCTAGGTCTACACACACATCCACTCATTCACCCATACAGTCAGTCATACATGCAGTCACTCATCAATAGAGCCACTATCACATCCCCTTATACACCTATACAGACACTCACACACCGCTACTCATCTATAGAGTTACTCACATACTTAGTCAGTCATGCAAAGAATCAATCACACTCCCATTTACTCACCTTCACAGTTATACACATACCACCTCACCACCTCAATTATTCATAAAGATACTAACACATACTTACTCTCTTATACAATCACTGATACAAGCACGCACTTATCCATATAGTCACTCTCACAATCACTCACTCTCACATATAGTCATTTAAATGCTCCAACACTCACATATACTGCCTTTCACATACATAGTTACCTACACATGTACCACTGAGACATCCTTTCACTCACCAACACACCCATACACACACTCACCCACCCATACAGCCCTTCACAGATGCACTCTTGAACCCATACACCCAGTGAATCACCCACTCACACATCTATGCACAGAGTCACACACCCCCATCCACCCACACAGACACTCAGGCACCGACATAGATACTCAGACAACCAATCAACAACCCATATAGACACTCATGTAGCTACACACCAACCCGTGGAGCAGCTTATACACCAACTGACAGACTGATACAGACATTCACACAGTTTAGTCACTAACCCATGCATTCAGTAAGACACTTTTAATCACTCACTTATACAGTTAGTCACGCACGTACTAAATCATCCATTCAGACACTCATACACCCACTCATTCTACAATACACCTTGGTATTACATAAAACATATTTAAACTTTACAGAAACACACAGTCACTGGATGATGTCATCAGTGATGTCATTTGAGATGTCATCAGACTATAACGGCCAAATTTCTCTGGTTTTCTACGAGTGAAATGTCCAACTAAATATAACGTCACTGAAACCTGTGGTTTTTTCAGTGAATATATATATATATATTTTTTTTTTCCACGGATTCATGGCGGATCCTTCACAATGGATCAGCAAATCCGCAAGCTCAACTGTGCATTCTGATTAACTGACTGCAACATGAACAACAAGTTGTGGCCGCCATCGTAGGACTCAGTGACTCTGTCCTTGTGTCCTCAAAGTATAAAAGAAAATTGGTACCCTGACCCCCTGGATTGGTTAGGTGTAAAAATGAGAGCACCCCTGTGGTTGAAACCTTTTAAGGAAGTGTTTTTTGGATGTTCGACAGATCGGTGGATCCAATGTAGCGCTCAACTGAGCCCCTTAGGGCTTTGCGATGGATCCGCAGATCCAAAACACCATTTTTTCAAAAATAGTACAACCTCACACAAATACACTCTGACACACACCCAAAACACTCAGTAAACACACCAGCACATACACTTCCACACAAATTCCCTCCCTCAAACACACACACACATACCACTTCACAAACATACAGTCAGACACACCCACCCACACAATCCTACAAACACAGTCACACAAACATCCTCACACACAAGTTCTAACATATGCATACACACAGCTACTCCCACAAACACGCTCCCATACATGTAGTCATTCATCCACATACAGACACCCAGAGACACACACACCTTGACTTACTCCCCTGCATACAGTCATATACACATACTCAGTCACACACCTGCACAAAGATGCACAAACAACTACACCCACAGACGCACCCCATAATGACACACACACATATAGACATCCCCACATGTTTACCCACACACATCTACACACACTAAAAGTTTAATTGTAATATTTATGGGTACATTTCTAATCAGAATATTTTAAAACTGCTTAATAGTTATGGATGATTTTGATTAACTCTTTGATTTATCTAGGATGAAGCTGTGCACATTGTTAGTAAGTACTAAGCAGTTTTTCCCTGTTCCAAAAGTTTATGACGTCTAAAAGTCCTTACTATTCACACTCTTTTTTTTGGTTGAAAACTCTTTATGAAGAAACCTTTCTCTCCTATTACCCAAGTCATGTTATGTGGGAATCAGATACTATCTACAGCATTTACACTGTACAATAATTTTGACAGACAGCTCAGTTTGTTTGTATAGATAATCTCCATGACTTAGGCACTCAGTGACACACATATATTCATTGTTAATGTTAATGTTAACGGGATTTATAAAAGCGCACGAATACCCGGAGGTGTCTTGGAGCAGAGAACACAGTAAGCCCACACAACGTCTAGTCCTGGAACAACCAGGTCTTTAACCTTCTCCTGAAGATGGATAGGGAGCTCGCACTTCTGAGCTCACTTGGAAGAGTATTCCAGAGTTTAGAGGTGCCATAGTGGAAGCTGCGGCCCCCCCAATTGACAGACAGACTCACTTGCAAGCCTGCAAACACATCTACAGACATTTACTCACAGACACACAATGCGCACACACACACACACTACTAGAACCACATATACAGCCCCCACACACTCAGTTAAACATATACACAACCACATATTCCATCATACACACACTTAGATACACATGTACTCACACATCCAGGCATACACTTACCCTCACATACAAATACACACACGCACATACATGTGCAACTAGACCTACACACACATACCTTCACACACTCAGTCAGACACATACACACACACTCAGTCATACATATACACAACTGCTCACTGTCACACATACCCAGACATGAATGTACTCACAAGTCACAGACATCCACCTGCAATCAACCACATGCCCTACTAGAGCCACACACACATATCCTAACACGCTCAGTCAGACACATACACACACAACCCCCAAAGAATGAGACACACATATGCACACATACAAAACCACATACTCTATCACACAAACACATGCATGCACTCACACATCCACTTTCACTTGCACTCACACACAACATTCACACACATACTCTTATACACTCAGTCAGAAACACACACATATGTGCACACATACAAAACCACATACTTTGTCCCATGCACACACCTAGGCATGCCTGTACAGACATTTCTCCAGACATCTCCTCATAATGACCCACACACACTCAATGGCACACATCCCCCACACACTGTTACACATACCCCCAGACATGCATGTACACACACATCCACATTCACTCACAATCACACACAGCCATCCAACTACATCTGCACAAACAGCCTCTCCTCTTACGCAAGTCATGTTATATGAGAATCAGATACTATCTACAGCGTTTACACTATACATTAATTTTGACAGACAGCTCAGTTTGTTTGTATAGATAATCTCCATGACTTAGCTAACCTCAGAAAATATGTAATCTGTCATCTATTTAAAACTATGGAACATTTTCAGTTACTCATGGTATACAAGACCAATTAAACAAGGATGGCTTTACTCTGCTGGATAAATGTTTTACTTTACATATTGTTTTAGAAAATAAATACAATTAATAGTGATTTTTATATTTTTAGAAGGTTTAAACACTTTCAACAATACGAAAACAAATGTTTAAAGAAGAAGAAAGGGTCTAAAGTGGTTGAATAGCTAGTGATAGCGTAAATAAATACTGTATGCTTTTCATCATTATTTAATTTTGTTTTGATTATAACCTTGTATCTGTCCACAATAAAATTGGAGGTAGTGATAAGTATTTAATATAAACATTGCCCACGTTCTTCCAAGTGCTCACAAAGTAATCAGCAATAGAGAGACACAAACACATGAGCACATATGCACACATACATATTCACATACACAGCTGCAAACACATACACTCAACACTTAAGCAAAAATACACAGACAGAATCTCACAAGAAGTAAGATGACCATATAGACTCAGACATATATACATCTGACTTAAAAAATCACATATGAAACACAGACACAGACAAACATACTCACACAAATACACTTACACACACACAGTAACACACACATCCACATCTGCATCCACACACAAGTCACCACATTCAGTCACAGTCAAACAGCCACATAGAGAGCCAGATACAGTCACACACAAACACACACACACACACACACACAAACACACATTGTTTTGCACACACACATATGCACAACTACCCCACACCATCAGACACTCAGTGAAACATGTACATTAATTGACAGATGCACTCACTTGCACACCTACAAACACCTCTACAGACATTTAATCAAAGACACACAATGCACACACACACAAACAAACTAGAACCACATATACAGCCCCCACACACTGAGTCACACACATACACAACCACACATTTCATGAGGCACACACCCAGACACACATTTATCCACACATTCAGACATTCACTCACCCTCACACACAAACACACACACACATTCCCAGCTAGACCCACACACATACCTTCACACACTGAATCAGATACACACACACACGGTCATACATATACACAACCATACACTGTCACACACACCCATACATGCATGTACTCTCAAGTCACATACATCCACTCGCAATAAAGCACACCCACTACTAGAGCCACACACATACCCTAACACACTTAGTCAAACACATACACACACATCCCCATAGACTAAGATATAAATATAAACACATACAAAACCACACACTCTATCACACAGACATGCATGTACTAACACATCCACATTCACTCACAATCACACACAGCCATCCAACTACATCTGCACAAACAGCCTCTCCTCTTACGCAAGTCATGTTATATGAGAATCAGATACTATCTACAGCGTTTACACTATACATTAATTTTGACAGACAGCTCAGTTTGTTTGTATAGATAATCTCCATGACTTAGCTAACCTCAGAAAATATGTAATCTGTCATCTATTTAAAACTATGGAACATTTTCAGTTACTCATGGTATACAAGACCAATTAAACGAGGATGGCTCTACTCTGCTGGATAAATGTTTTACTTTACATATTGTTTTTAGAAAATAAATTCAATTAACAGTGATTTTTATATTTTTAGAAGGTTTAAACACTTTCAACACTACGAAAACAAAAGTTTAAAGTAGAAGAAATGGTTTAAAAGTGGTTGAAAAGCTACTGATAGCGTAAATAAATACTGTATGCTTTTCATCATTATTTAATAATTGTGTTTTTATTATAACCCTGTATCTGTAATGTTGGAAGCCGGAGTCCCTGTCACGTGTCACTGTCACAAATGCGCGACCCGGGACTCCCCACTCAACGTTAGGCCAAGTAAGGACACCGTTTGAGATAGCCCTGCTCACCCCCTTAGTAGCTTGGCACGAGCAGCCAGGCCTATCTCCAAGACACAAGTGTACAGTGTGTGCAACCACACCCACAGCAACCCCCTGGTGACACCACAAATGGACTCCACACAAGTTTGATAAAAACGAGTATAACCTTTATGTAGAAAGATATACGATCAGACCACATGTTACAAAAGCCAACATATAATAAAGGGTAATATTCGTTCCGGCTGGTTGGTAGATTCAAATCCCAACCACCGCTTTCCAAACGCTATGCTGGTCGTAATGCTAGAATCACACATGTTGCAATGGACAAACAATAGTGCTCTGCGTAACGATACAATCCTGTGCTGGGCACAGGAGAAATAATACAATGCGTAATGATACACTCCAGTACCTGCAATGGGAGAAATTATGCAAAGCGTACCGCTACAATCATGTACTGCGCAATGAAGGAATAATGCAATGCGTCACACCCCAATCACGTACTTTGCAATGAAGAAACAATGCAATGCGCGCCGCCACAATAATGTACTTTGCAATTAAGGAATAATGCAATGCGTAGCTACAATCATGTACGTTGCAATGACGAAATAATGCAATGCGGGCCGCTACAATCCAGTACTTTGCAAGGGAGAAATAATGCAATGCGTAGCGCTACAATCGTGTACTTCGTTAGGCGGAAATAATGTCAGGCGTCATAAGACAGTCCGGCAGTTCGTTAGCAGCAATATTGGCAATGTCCATTACGACAGTCAGCCTCTTCGATAACAGTTGCCCCCACACGTATTCACGATGAAATACAGTACAGCTTCCCACTCGGGCCCCACTACCACCACTCCTTGGTCAGTATGGGCCCCAATCTGAGCCGAAGCAAAGGCTCACGTCGTCAGAAGGACTGAGAGGCCGAGAGAGAATCCCTCCAAGCCCGCACCCCGCCCAGGCAGTGATCCATGTTACCTGGGGGGGCGCGACCCCACTCTCCTCTCCTCCTTCAATGAACTAGGCCTTTCGTGCAGAACTTTCTCAATGGGCCTCAGCGGCTCGGCCTGGCAGCTCAGCTCCTCCGGGGCTGCCGGTCGGGCCGCGACTGTTAGGAAGGTCTCAGGCGGCTGCAGGGCACACGTACCCCACGCCCCTGAGATTACGTTACTCCGAGTGCACGTTCACCACCGCACCCTCCGGGTCTCTGCTGGCACGAAGCCACACACACAACGCTGATGGGACTTCATGTCGACTCCGAGTGCACGTTCAACCAGCACTCCTTTCTGCGGTCTCAGTTGGCACCAAGACACGCACACCACGACTGCAGAGACTCACTTTCTTCCGGTGCACACGATGATCAGCCGATCACCTCCACAGTCCCAGGTTGCACCAAAGCACGCACACTGCTTCACTGAGACTTACTCCAATTCCGGTGCCCTGATGTCCAGGCACTCCTCACCAACGCCTCCGGCCGCACCTCGACATGCTCACCGTGTCCGAGCCTCACTTCTCCTCCAGGGCACTCGACCACCAGGCGCTCTTCACCAACACCTCGGTGCACCCCGACACGAACCCTGCGCGTCCGAGACTCACTCCACTTCTGATGCACGCGTTGACCAGGCGCTCCTCACCAACGCCTCGAGTGCACCACGACACGCACCCAGCGCGCCCGAGACTCTCTTCACCTCCGATGCACCCGCTCACCAGGCCCTCTTCACCAGCGCCTGCGGTGCACCCCGACACGCACCCTGCGCGTCCGAGTCTAGCTTCACCTCCGGTGCACACTTCACCAGGCGCCCCTCACCGACGCCTCCTGTGCACCACGACACGCACCCTGCGCGTCCGAGACTCACTCCTTCGTCGATGCACACGTTCACCAGGCGCACTTCACCAACGCCTCCTGTGCACCATGACACACACCCAGCACGTCCGCTTCTTGCTTCTCCTCCGTGTGTCCAAGATCACAGGGCACACCTTCTGAGGGTCTCAAGCTGCCACAACACGTGCCCACCGCGTTGCTTGAAACGTCTCCGGAAATTTTTATGTTCCTGTGTTTCCAAACAGGGAGCCAGCTCACCTCGGGCCCTTGGGGTTACAAGACACAGCACAAAGGGTTGGTCTCCCCCAGCAGTCTCTTCAGTTGCTCCTTCTTTAGCAGAGGTTCCTCTTGACCACAGAATGGGTCCAAGCCTTTTCAGTCTCAATCCATTTCTGTTTCATTCCAACGTTCAGGGGTTTCAGCTCTCATAGATATACCCCTAAATGTCTTTGAAGTTCGTTGTGCTCAGGGGTCCCTGACCCCTGCCAAAATCAGTTCTGGGTGTCTCCCTCCCAGTGTCACCTTTCTCCCTTTGATACTGGGGGTCTGGATCCTTAATCCCTCAGCAGGAGATGGGTCAATTGTTTTATAGCCGCAACCCAGGCCTCTTCACCTCCCGGGGCTTCTGCTCGCATACTCTCCAGCTGCAGGTCAGCCTGGTGCCATCTCACCCCCTCCCCTCTCAGATCCAGACAGTCAATCCACATTCAACAGAGACACACAGAAAAGCTTAAAGCACAAAACTCAGACACTTTCTAAAAGAGCGGCTTCTGAACACAAGTGACAAAACCACTTCCATAGAAAGATGGGTTATGACGCTGTGAGTTCATACATACCAAACTTCACTTCTCCATTCTAAACTTATGGGAAACTAGGCTAACAAACACAATACCCAGCCTCCCCCATTCTGTCCTATGGGCAGAATGGCCTTTCACCAGTAAAAAACGAAATGGAGTGTTTTTCACTGTCAGGACATAACACAACACACACCTCAGTATATGTCCTGCCTTTTACTTACATGGCACCCTGCCCAGCTGTTACCTGGGACCTACCACAGGGGTGCCCACGGTGCATGTAAAAGGGAAAGTAAGGCCTGACAAGTAGCTGTACTTGTCAGGACACATGCTAACTTAGCAAACTGCGCGCAGGCCCTACACTGTAGGCCTGAGTTCCCTTCTCCGCGCGCCCTTGCATTACTAGCCCTGGCACACACAGTGCACATCACTAGGGACTTTACTAGTAAGGCAAACATACCAATTATGGCCAACCAATTACCATTACACTTTACACAGGGAACTATTGTACTTTGACACTGATCAGCAGTGGCAAAGTATCCAAAGCATCTAAAAGCAAAGGAGGTAGAGGCAAAAAGTCATGGAAAATCACGCCAAGATATGCCAGGTCTAACATGTACACAATGAAATTGGAGGTAGTGATAAGTATTTAATATAAACATTGCCCACGTTCTTCCAAGTGCTCACAAAGTAATCAGCAATAGAGAGACACAAACACATGAGCACATATGCACACATACATATTCACATACACAGCTGCAAACACATACACTCAACACTCAAGCAAAAATACATAGACAGAATCTCACAAGAAGTAAGATGACCGTATAGACTCAGACATATATACTAGGCCTGGGCGGTAAATTCCGTTCCGCTCGCGGAATTTGCGGAATTTGGGTAATTTCGCGTTCCGCGGAGAACGCGAAATTGCCAGAAATTCCGCGATCCGCGGCTTCGCGGAGGTTTTTGCTTGTTCGCGCTTTGAAAATGCGTGTTCGCGAGATATTTCTCCCCGAGCACGCAAACAGCATTCGCAAACAGGAAAAAAGCATCGCGAACGGGCGGAACAAGCAATTCCGCGTGTTCGCGGAACTTTTGCGTGCTCGCGGAGATTTTTTACCGTTTTGCGGAGCTTTGCGTAGCGCGACTACGCACATTCCGCCCACCCCTAATATATACATCTGACTTAAAAAAACACATATGAAACACAGAGACACAGCCAAACATACTCAAACAAATATACTTATACACACACAGTAACACACACTTGCACACACATCCACATCTACATCCACACACAAGTCACCACATTCAGTCACAGTCAAACAGCCACATAGAAAGCCAGAAACAGTCACACACAAACACACACACACTTGAACAAACATTGTTTTGCACACATGCACAACTACCTCCACACCATCAGACACTCAGTGACACATATACATTCATTGGCAGACCCACTCACTTGCACACCTACAAACACCTCTACAGACATTTAAACACAGACACACAATGCACATACACACACACAAACTAGAACCACATATACAGCGCCCACACACTGAGTCACACACAAACACAACCACACATTTCATCAGGCACACACCCAGACATACATTTAGCCACATGTTCAGACATTCACCCTCACACAAAAACACACACACATACATTCCCAACTAGACCGACACACATACCTTCACACACTGAATCAGATACATGCACACACACTCAGTCATACATATACACAACCACACACTGTCACACACACCCAGACATGCATGTACTCTCAAGTCACATACATCCAGTATCAATCAAGCACACACACTACTAGAGCCACACACACATACCCTAACACACCTAGTCAGACACACACACACACAACCACACAGAATCCCCATAGACTAAGATATACATATAAACACATACAAAACCACACACTCTAGCACACAGACATGCATGTACTCACACATCCACATTCACAGCTAAATTCACGCACATGTACTCACACACTCAGTCAGAAACATACACACATACCCACACATATACACACATACAAAACCAAACACTTTGTCACACACACACACCCATACATGTACAGACATTTCTTCAGATATCTCCTCTCATAAAGACCCACACCCACACACACTCAATTTCATACATCCCCCACCCCCAGGCATGCATGTATGAAAACATTCACTCACACTCACACACAGCAATCCAACTACATCCACACAAACAGCCTAATAAACACTTAGTCAGACACACAAATACACCCCATATGATCAGTCAGACGTACAACAAAATACACATCCACACATTGTCAAACACACACATACACACACCCACACACTTAATGATACATATACATAACCATACACTCTGTCACATGGACACCTAGACACATGAACTCAGACATTCACAGATATTTACTTCCACACAGACTCACAATCAGTCAGATGCATGTACTCATATATATATAACACATTAACAAATAACATGTAGCATTTTGTTTTTTACCAAATGAGGGGTTCTCTGACGATAATTTACTTGGGGTAACCTTTTATAGATTTTAAAGATATTTTTGGGGTTTTCTTTTCATTTGAACAACAAAAAGTTTACAACAGCAAAACAGATAAATATATGTATATAACATTTATGGTCCACCAGAGCTTTCATTAATCCAGGCATGTACTGCTCCCCAATGCTCAACATCTTTTGCACAGTGAGCAGTATGTTGTCATTTTCTGTAGCTGGGGAAAGGTGGATGATAAAATTGTTAACCTGTGTTAATTTTGCTGAGTACAGGGCCTCCTGTGGACAGAGGTGGAGGAACCAATGGTGTTCACGCCTGTGCAGCATCTCGCTGGATCTCTGCTCTTGCGAACTGCCTAGGGTATATTGTCTGAAGATGTTTGATCATACTTGAGGTGACATGGGAATACTTTTTCCCTGTACGCCTGAGAGGTTTTTTTTACAAAGATTGCACATCACGATTTTTGTTACCACCTTCTCTTCTTCTGATGGGATAGTAAAAAAATCCTAAGCTGTAGATTGTTTCTTAGTGGGTGGTTTTTCCGCTTGTTCATCCTCCTGCGGCTCTCTCTCTTCTCCTAAAGCCATTGGAGATAACTTTTCATGTGCAAAAAAGCACCAAAAAAATAAGGGAGGCCAAAGTAGAGAAGTGTACTTAGGTTAGTGTTATACTCAAATGAGAAAGCTGCAAAGGGAGGTGACCAATCCTTTGAACCAATCAGAATTCTTTCGGAATCACTGCAGTTCAAGGTGATGCCATGAAGGGTCCACAGATTTGTAAAAATTCAGATTAATATGAAAACAGCACAAATTCACACATGAAATGGTGAAATTGGGAACCTGGATCAACCCTGGACATCACCACCAACATCCCCGATGGCTGCAAAATCACCCGCAAGGACCGCACTGACCAACCAGGAAGAGGCATCGCCATCATTCACAAGAACACCCTCCACCTGACCACTCACTCAGATGACCCAAAGAGAACCATGGAACACCTCCACTTCCAGATCCAGACCAACACCACTCTCCGCAGCACCCTCGTCTACAGGCCTCCTGGCCCCTGCCCACCCCACATCGATGCCATGGTTGACCTCATCGCACCCCAGGCTCTTGCATCTACCAATTACATCCTACTCAGCGACCTCAACTTCCACCTGGACAACCCCAGTGACACGAACACCGCTTCCCTTCTGGATAACCTCACCAACATCAGACTCAAGCAGCTATTCACTGCACCAACCCACACAGCCAGATACATGCTCGACCCCGTCTTCTCCCCCAGTGGGAACATCACCTACAGCCACACCACCGAACTCCTCTGGACCGACCACCACTGCGTGCACTTCGCCTTCGCCACTCCCACCGTTCACCTCCGCACTGACTGTCCCCCCATCGTAGCTGGAACAAGGTCACCGAAGAACTTCTCATCTCCTCCGTCAGCACTACCACATCTCCAACAGACACCAACACCTCAGCACACAACCTCCACCAATAGATCTCCTACTGCACTGACACCCTGGCACCCCTCAAGAAGACACCAGCCAAGCAACACTCCAAGAAAGCCAGTTGGTTCACTCCTGCCCTCCACGGTTCCAGACGCACCTGCAAACGACTCAAGAAGAGATGGAGGATCAACAAAACCTCAGAAACCCATGCAACCTTCGAAACTGCCATAAACTCACACCACACCCTCCTCAAAACCACAAAGAAAACAACCCTCCAAGACAGAATCACACGCACACAACAGCAAAAAATTCTTCACCATCATCAAGGAGTTCGCCAGGCTCAACAGCGAGACCACAGACGCCCCTCTCCCAAGACCTCTGCAACAAACTCGCCCCTTCTTCCACACCAAGATCAGGCAGATCTACAACAACTTCAACACCCAAGACCCCGCCACAATTCCCTTTACCCCTGCACGCAAACACACCACACCCCAAGAAATCCTGCTCATTGGACTCCTCTCACCACAGACGACACACTTAAGACCATGAAGAGCATCCATTCCGGAGCCCCATCAGACCCTTGCCCGCATCACATCTTCCATAGAGCAGCCACCTCCATTGCCTCGAGCTCTGCCGCACCATCAACTGCTCCATTGACACCGCCACCTTCCCGGACAACTGGAAACACACTGAGATCAATCCCCTTCTGAAGAAGCCATCTGCCGACATGACAGACCTCAAGAACTTCAGACCCATCTCTCTCCTCCCCTTTGCAGCCAAGGTCATCGAGAACGCCATCAACGCCCTACTCTCTGAGTTCATCGAAGAGAACCACATCCTGGAAATCTCCCAGTCAGGCTCCTGAAGCAACCACAGCACCAAGACCACACTACACGCTGCCACCGATGACATCCGCTCCCTCCTCAACCAAGGTGAAACCACAGCATTCATCCTGCAGGACCTCTCGGCTGCCTTTGACACTGTCTCCCAGTGCACCCTAATCAGGCAACTCGAAGGCGCCCACATCCACAACAAGGCCCTGGACTGGATCCACTCCTTCCTTACCAGCCGAACACACCGAGTCAGACTACCTCAGTTCCTCTCAGTACCTACAGAGATCAGTTGTGAGTGCCCCAGGGTTCCTCCCTGAGCCCCACCCTCTTCAACATCTACATGGCCCCATTTGCCGCCATCGTCAGACGCCTAAACTCAACATCATCTCCTATGCTGACAACATCCAGCTGATCCTCTCACTCACTAACGAACCCATAGCTGCCAAAATCAACTTTCACAGCAGGATGAAGGCCGTTGCCATCTGGATGAAAGATAGCTGCCTCAAGCTCAACTCAGACAAGACTACTATCATCTCATCCTCATCCTGGGACCCACCCCCTCAGCATAGGACGACTCCTGGTCGCTCACTGCACTAGGAACCCCCCCACACCCACAGACCACTGATGAAACCTTGGCATCATACTAGACTCATCGCTCAAAATTAACCGCCAGATCAACGCTGTCTCCTCATCATGGTTCCACATGCTTCACCTGCTTTGAAAGACATTCAGATGGATCCCCACAGAATCCAGAAAGACGATCACCCACACACTCATCATCAGCAGACTTGACTATGGCAACGCACTCTTCGCCAGTGTCACCAAAAAACAGCCCAGGAAACTACAGAACATTCAAAATGCCACAGCCAGACTGGTCCTCGACATTCCTCACTGCAGCCACATAACACAGCACCTCCATCAGCTCCACTGGCTTCCAGTCAACAAGAGAATCACCTTCAAGCTACTCACTCATGCCTACAAGGCTCTCCACGATGCAGGACCAACATATCTGAACCACACCTCTCATTCTACCCACCTGCCAGATAACTTCAGTCCACCCAACTCACCCTGGGCACTGTCCCATGGATTCACAAGACCAGAACTGGAGGAATATCCTACTCCTACCTTGCCGGCAAGACCTGGAAAACCATGCCCCTCCACCTCAGGCAATCCCCATTGCTGACGCACTTCAGGGAGGATCTCAAGACCTGACTCCTCGACTGTACCTCCACGCCCAGACCGATCAGCAGCCCCCCCAAAGTTTTGAGACCCTCACAGGTGAGTAGCTGTGCTATACAAGCTCCTGACTGGTTTATTGATTGCTTGATTGAAATTGCAGTTTGATGTGGCTAATACAAAACCTTTTTAGTCAGTACCCAGTAATTCAACATCTTATATATCGAACACTAACTTTAAAAAAAGGCCAATATGCATATCCATCGTGGTGCTGGGAATATGAAGTTGAAGTGCATGAGGAGCAGGTATGCCAGGCATTTGGCTCTGTGATGGATCGGCACAGCCAAAATGGAACAAAAAAAACAACATATTTGATTCTAGTTGAGATATTAAGACTTATTGTTAATTTCTTAAAACAAGACATAAAATAATACCTATTTTAATATACTTTAATAAATATACATACTCCAAAATTAAAAAAAACAAAGATAATAATAGCACATGTTTACTGCACAGTGCATACGACATTACAATTCAATATGAAAAACCCTTACAAATTCACTGACACAACCAAGAGGTTAAAAAGACGTTAGGTGTGCCTAAAAAAATTAACTATATCTTAAAAGAAAAAAAAGTGAAAAAATTCACTGAAATAAACACAATTTTACAGGGATGTTATAGTTAACCAACATATTTCAGCCAAACACTTATGTTTTAAACATGAAAATGCACTGAAAGTTGGCAGTTATAGTTCACTAAGCTAACTATAACTTGCGCCCTGCCAAGCACTGCTTCTGACCTCACCTACTATATCATTCATGACATGTTCAATGACATCGTTATTGACATCACTGATGACATCTCAAATGACATCATTGATAAAATTAATAATGACATCATCTGCCACAGTACAACAACATTAGAATTTATAAACAACGTGTCATTGTAAGCAAAGGAAATAGAACAGGCAGTTGTCTGTCAACTCAAAATAGAACATGCAAATGTATTACTGCATAAAGGTGTTTATAGAGGCACACGTTTGTTTTTAATCAAAGTCTACTACATGGAGGTGTTACCAATGACTAAACTATACTCAAATAAAGGATTTTTCTAAAAAAGAATACTACACATGGGTTTGATAAGAGTATACCAAAGACATCTTCTTTTACCAGATGACAGTACACAGTAAACATATTAAAAACAAAATTATGTTTATATTGAAAAAAACATACAATTGCATACAATGTGCACTCTTTCTACAGCTGTAGATGATGTCAAACGTCCCCTCACACAATCCAAATACAAAAATGTTTGACGTTCTACAGATATACTAGTACAGAGGTGAACAGTACCCCATCTCCAACAATGAACAACTGTCTAATTAAATATTTCATTTTTCAAAATAACTGACTCGCCATGCTCTATCATGCATAGTGTTCTCCCTCTACAACACATTTTAACAATGCACACTACTTTAAAACAGGCAAGCCCATAATTCACTACCACTTAAAATTGTTCTTTTGTGAACTGATGACTTGAATAACTACACCTCAACCACACAAGTAAGGCTCAGTAAGAAACCAAGCCACGTCTACAGCAAACATTCCACCTCAGCACACCCCTTTATGAAGAGGGCAGTTCCACTTCCTTCTCAAACTCAAGTTTATATTGAAAGGCCAACTACATGCAGCCTTTACTCTGTGTGTAACACAGCAACCAACAACCAATGGCATCTGACTTACAATTATTTTAGGATCTCTTGGATCTTATAAAAAGTTATACTAATTATCTGGATATGTAAATTCACTAGAAACAACCATTGTCTTGTGCAAAGATCAATACAAAGACAACAGTTCCTTTACAGACCCAAAGTCATTTCCCTGTCTAAGTCTCTTTGGTCCACAACCTTTACTCTGACCATTACTCATCACAAAAGAACATTTCTTAAGAACCTAATCAACGTTAAGTCATCAAGCCCCTACTACATAGAGACATGGAATTAAGCAGTACTTTTCACAGTGAAACTACTGCTTATAGATTAAAGAAGTCTGTACAATGCTAAAATTATCACTACAGTCTTCCTCTTTCCTTAATACAACCATTCACATACAGTAAATGCCCTACAAGCATTCAATGCTCAAAAAAAGGAGCTATGTTTCATATGATTATAGCTGCCAAATTTCAGTATATTTTTGGCTTAGACTTAAATGTTTTACTTAACTATAAAGTCCTTGTAACCTTTAAGTTTTTTCAGTGAACATATATATTTATATATATATATATATTTATTTATTTTTCCACTGAAAACAAATAAGATTACAAGGATGTTATAGATTAGGAAATTAATTTAAAAAACTTAAAAATTCACTGAAAAAACAAAGGTTACAGGAACATTATAGTTAGTTTCCAATGTTACATACAATAAGCCATAGAAATTCAGCAGTTACAGTTAGAGTTCTCTCACGTAAGTATAACTTGTGCCCTAAGTTGACTATTACTTTCACCCTTGTCATGCACATTTTCTAATCAATAATTTTACAGGAAATGCTGCAGTGATATTATCAAGGGTGTCATAGAAGATGTAATGAGTGATGTAATAGTGGGGTAATTAGAAGTGCATGTTTAGCGAGTGAGTTATAGTTATTATAGGACATGAGTTACCCCCAGGGCTGGCTCCTGCCATGTCCCACTGTGCCCACCCATGGGACATTGCGGTTTACCTGCCCACACTGGCTCAAGCAGGGAAACCTGTGCTTGCCGTGAGCAATTTCAAAGATCCCACCAAGCAAGAGCAAATAGGAAATCTGCTCCCAGCTGGTGGGAGCTTTAGAAATGTTCCCGCCAACTAGAAGTGGACTTCAGATCTGTTTTCTGAAACATATTCTGAATATGCTCCCACCGCAGGGAGCAGCATTTTTAGCCTCTGCCTGTGGGTGGGAGCAATGCTGGTTCTCGGTGGATGTGGATTGCCGGATGGGATTGTGGGGGCCTTGGGACTTACCCTGCGGTCCCCAATACGGATATGGAGAGAGTCCTGGACCGAACCCAGAGCACCCCCCTTTCTTGGCTCAGCCCCGGGGGTGGGTTCCTCAGGAACAAATTCGGCCTAGGGAGGGGGCCACAAGGCCAACCTCCCGCTTTAGTATTTGGCCGGACTCTGGGGAATTGTGCCGCCTCCCCATTTACAGAAGGTTCTAGCCCGGGGGATGCAGTCACTGGAGCCAAAACTGGCACAGGGAGGAGTGCTGTGCGCCCTCCTCTCTCATAATTACAGTGGGGGGCCCCGGGAATGGGGTCCGTGGGCCAAAAATGGTCCAGGGATAGGGGACACGTAAATGCACCAGGCCCCAGAGGATGGGGTCCCTGGGGCCGAAGTCACCATCCTCCTGGGTTTCTGAAGGCAGGGAGTTGGCCACAGGGCCTGCACAGGCCAGGCCCTGTGGCTAGTCCCCTGCCGCTCATTGCCAAAGGCCATGGGAGGTGGCTGTCGGATTAATGTATTTAAATATTATTTTATGGTAAAAAGGTCTTTACCACCGTGAGTCCAGCTCAACAGGAGAACTTATCATTATTACACCCCAGCTTAAATATTTAAATGGGGGGGACGAATGATGCTAAATGTCCTCGCTGTGGAGCTGATCAAGCAGAGATTCTTCACATTGTGTTTTATGTGTCCTAAGTTAAGACAGTTAATTGGGGGAATGGAAGCCTTCCTCACCAACGCAATTGGTACAGAAATTATTATCACACCCTCAATGATGTTGTTAGGTCTGCCAGATATGTCCTTGACTAATCGACCGGCATGGCATGGCAGGCATTTGATCTTTATGGCAACCGCGGTGGCCCCGCTTTGCGTAATCTCACTTTGGCTGTAGAAGGAGCCCCGTCCTTTGAGATGTGGAGAGCAAGATGCTGTGCCATTTGTATTTTTGAGTATAGCATATACTCCCTCAAGGGGCCAATGAAGTGCAAACTTGGCATAAAGGTCTGGGGCTTGATGTTAGATTAAATGAATTCTTAAAGATGTGGCCAGTATGGGGATTATTCTGAAAGAATCAAAGCCTATAGATATGAATAGGATCAGGGCCCTTTTCAACCTATTGTCTAGTTTTTGGGATTTTTTTATTTTCTACTGTATGAATTTGTAAAACATACTGTTACAATGTAATGTGATATGCTAGGGCACCCTTTCTTGCTCCTTGTTGAAGGCTTTGTTTAACTTTGCTATTTGCTATTTATTGGCTTAAATAAAAAATAAAAAAAATTACTTTATGTTAAAAAAGCCCTTGAAATTCACAATTCAAGTTACTGGATATAACTGCTAAATATCTATAGTTTTGTGTGTGTAAAATCTGAACCTAACTATAGCGTCCCTGTCATCATTACAAACATTAAAGATCCCTTTACCACCTCGAGTCCAGCCCAACAGGAGAACTTTTCAGGAGGGTGCTTGCAGAGGAATTGGAGGTCTAGTAGAAGCAACAGAGGAGGCAGGGGCATGTCACCTTGATCTGCTTGCTTGGCCTTGTTGCCTACTGTGCCCCCCCACCGGACTTGGGCCCCGTAATGCGACACAAGATAGCGGAATGACTTTGCAACAGACGTGGTTGGGATTTCCCATGATCGGCTGTGCCTGCAGTGGAAATTAGAGGTCTGATAAAAGCAATAGGGGAGGTGGGGGGCTGGCACGTTGATCTGCTTGTTTGGCATTGTTACCTTCTGTGCCTTCCCCAACAGATTTGGAACCCATAATGCAATGCAAAATAGCTGACCGGCTTTCCAGCAGACACGTAGCCTACTGCTGCATTGCCTGTTGACTGCGGTCTCCTATTGGCAATCTTTGGGACCTACTGCCTGCTGTCTTTACAATGTTGGCGACCAAGGAGAACTAAAGGCCCGGTGGGGAAAAGTACAATGAGTACCACAATGCAAGTGACTGTTGGAAACAGCTGTGAAACTGACTAAAATATTGGCGTTCAGGGGCACAGAAACACGCTTGGCGGTAGAGCTTGCATTAAGAATGTACTGTTTCTTTTACAGTAAGACAAACTCTTTGTGCCTTATGAAGAAGATAGTGTGACGCAGTTCGGCTTGAGTGTGATGGTTGGTGCATTGACTGAGCAAATTGCATCAGGCATCCTAGAGTTTAAAAAACACAGCGTCTAAAGGAAGGTTCATAATTGAAGTATGAAATGAGGGATTGGGCGATAAGTTCTGTGGGAAAATGGCGCCTACGGGGAAGTTCACAATAGAATATGCCAGATGTTCAAGTCAAAAGGCGGTGCTGCAAAGATAGAGAGAACCACCCTTCTCTCTGCTATGTGGTAAGACCAACAAAACAACTTTAACAAGATCCCCCAGCTCAGCGAATACAATTAATACAAAATATATAATGTCAAAGCAAACATTCTTTGTTTTCTTATTTTTCTTCTTTTATTTTGTCTTTTGTTCTGTTGTTAGGTTCCTTAACCTAGGTTCCTTAGCCAGCACATGTTTCGTCGCATTATGGGCACAATATCCCGTGACTTCTTCAGGGCTTTATCCTCTTGGTGTAATACCTTCCTGTCGGTTGTATTTCCGTACCAATGGTATTGATAGTACAGATCTAGTTAAATTATGTCTTTACGGTATTCCTGAAAGTTGAGTAACCCATATAATAGTGTAGGGAAGATGAAATCCCAAATATGGAGAATAGATCACATGTGTACCGGAACACTTGTCCCATTCAACTGAAAGTAAGTCATAAAACAGAATAAGGGCCGAACCTTGAGGTGATTATTCTGTTTGTATCCTGCAAATGGTTTGTTTATGCATGAGAGCTGGAGACATGTCAACGGGAATACTGCAGTGCCGAGCTAGTTGCCATGCTGGGTTCAATCCTCGAGTGATTATCCTGTATGCAAGGCCCAATCTTGAGGTGAATATTCTGTTTTGTATTCTGCATATGCTGTGCTGTAGGGTACCTCGAAAGGTGCACCCTCTCTGTGTTGTTGTGCATGCACGTGAGTTGGATGGTTTCCAACTGGTATGGTTTGGGAGTCATTTGCTGGGGATGGGGAATTGGGTTGGGTGTATTTGCTTATGGGATTTTTATAGAGTAACCCCTACCTGCTGCTCCTAGATATTATTGGCAGAAATTAGGGCCCCTGTCATGCGTGCTGGAATGATCCTCCTTTTAAATGCCCCACATTGTGACTTCCATGAGGTACATCTTCATCTCCTGGAATGCCCGGAGTCTTAATGGTATATCTAAAAGATACAAGGGGTATTCCTTTCTCAAGAGGTGGGGAACTTACACAGCCCTGCAGCTGGAAACCCATCTTACTAAGCCTGAAGGATTGGCTCTCCACAGGAGGTGTCAGGGCCAGGTGTATGCCACCGCTTATTCAGATTTTGCCAGAGGTGTTTTGCTTTGGCTAAAACCGGAAGTACCATTTCAGAAAACAACTGAACCTGTAGATCCGGAGGGTAGCTACGTGGTCATCTGTGGCAGGACATGACCTTGCTATTGTCAGAATCTATGCTTCTAATACAGACCATGGAGGGGTTTCTTGTTGATCTGTCTATGGCCTTGGCACCTCACCTGTCTCAGACCATATTATAGGGTGGGCATTGTTGCCAATCCTGTACTGGATCAATCACACCTGCCCCTGGGAGATTCTTCAGTGACCCGGACTGCTCACATTTTTACTACATGGCAGCTGTGGGGACTGGTTGACTCTTGAAGGTGGGTTCACCCTGTGGCACTAGACTACTCATTTTATTCAGGCTTGCACAAACTTCTTGTTCGGCTTGACACCTTTTCATGCACCTGACTGCCCATGGTGCGGTTCATGGAATAGAATATTTGTGCCAAACTATTTCAGATCATAACCCAGTGTTTGTCTCTCTAAATTGGGAGTGCAAGCGACCTCGCATTCCGGTTTGGAGACTGTGGGTGGAGGCACTGTATGACCTGGTCTTTAAAAATAATATCGGAGAGGCCATAAGTGCTTATTTTGCTGACAATGCAGGCACCGCTACATCCCCTTTGATTGAGTGGGATGATTTTTAAGACAGTGATCAGGGATCAGTGAATTGCAAAAGTGGTTAGAGTATGTAGAACGCTGGTAGGTGAGGTAGAGGCTCAGGAAAAGTTGCTTCAGAATCTTGAACAGTTGTTACTCGAGGCAAAGAAAATCATTGGCAGCCCTAGTTGAGAGACTCCGCTGCTTTGATTACAGGGAACATCTGACTCGTGCTCATGCAGAGCATGCTAAAACAGGTTCCTTTTTAACGTGACTTATTAATATTAATATAATTTTTTTTTTTACCTTGGCATTACACACTAACACAGGAGAACCTTTATAAAGCCATGGCGCCATCAACTCAAGATTGACCCAGTGCCCAGGCCACAACCACAGGATTTTGAGGATTTTCCTGCACTGGGTCGTCTTTGGGTACTTTCGTTGGAAGATGCAGATGATTTGGGGGGAGATATTACTATACATGAAGTTAGAGCTGCCATTATAAACATGGCACACAATAAGGTTCTTAAAGCAGACGACCTGCCTTTAGAGTTTTTTCCTGCATATAGGGACAGCTTGGCCCCAAAACTAGTAGAACTTTACTATGCAGCTCTGAAGTAAGGCCATCTATCAGTGTCTACATGTGAAGCTATTGTCATCCCTCTTCTGAAACCTGGATGCTTTCCCACAGATGTCAGTGCCCACCAGGCATTCTCCATGCTCAATGTGGATCATAAAATTCTTAATTAAATTCTTGTGGCCCAACTCCTGCCCCACATGCACTCTTTGATTCATATAAATCAAGCAGATTTTATTCCTTGGCGTAATATGGCACATCATATCCAAACACTCATCTCACACCTGAACGATGGCCTTTTGGATAAATGGTTGGTACCTGTTATGGCAATTGACATTGAGAAGTACTTTGATAGACTGAGTTGGGAATTCTTGTATCAAGTAATGGCTCGAATGGGGTTGGGTACTGGGTTCATTCTCTGAATCAGGCTTCTCTACACGGGTCCCATGGCATGGGTTCGCACAGGCAGAACTGTATCTGAACCTTATGATGTGGTGCTCGGAAATAGGCAAGGGTGTGCAGTCTCCCCCAAACTATATTTGCCATTGCAATGTAGCCCCTGGCAAGCTGTGCTCGCATGGGAGGGTTTTACCATGGGTTGGAGATCCGAGGGCATTCCCATTATGTGGGATTATGTGCTGATGATATGCTACTCTTTCTCCAGGAAGTCGGAGTGGATTTACCGGGAGCAATAGACTTATTGGGGAGCTTTGGAGCAGTCTCGGGCCTGCATATTAATTGGCAGAAATTCCAATTGTTCTCGCCCTGTGGAGATGCCACTCCTCCTCGGAACCTGCACAGACTCACCTGGATCCCTACATGTCTCAAATACCATAATCAGCTGGATCTACTAGATGGTAATGTTGGGGCAGCCATTCAGGCTCTTCGAACTAGTATGAACTTTTGGCTGGGATTGCCATTATCCGTCGCTGGCAGAATAACAGTGGCTAAGATGGTGGAGCTCCCGAGATTGCTCTATTTCTCTGCCATGCTACCATTGCAGGTGCCTCGTCAGCTGTTCCGGTACCTGAAATCCCCACTTTTGGAACTGATCTGGGGGAACGGTAGGCATAAGGTGGCACTGTTAATATTGATAAAGCCAATGACAATGTGAATAACGATACATTCATGTACAAAAATGATAGTGCATCTTTATTGACAAATTTGTCTGATATGAACGCCACATCAACCCCGACTCAGAAATACATAGTCAGGCAGGCTCTGTGACCCAGGCCCGAGGTCACTGATTGACAGGTCACAGCTGGGGTGGCACGTAGCTGGCAGACAAATGCATGAACATGAAATTCCAGATCAATCCCACAGATAGATGCAATGACACTACAGTGGTCCAGGGAGATTGGCCCCAAAAAAACACACATGGCCAGAAGGGTACGCATGTGCCTAAAAAACACCATAAAGTTGGGAATACATAGCCAATCAGGACACTGCACACAGAGTAAATGCAGTAATAACGTGCTTCCTACACCGGACATCTGGACACGTTAGCTACTGGCCGCATGGTGTCCACACAAAGTCGAGGCCCACCTGAATTCCTCATTGAATACCTTAATTTATGGCTCCAAAGACAGCGGTTCACATTCCTTACCAAAAAAGGACCGGCGGTGCTATTTTATTACATTCAATTAACTGTATAAAACCCAGCTCAGATCAATTGTAAGTTGGAACAGTCCTCAGACCCTTTGGCTGTAACTGTCCTACCCAGCCGCACTTTTTAATTAAACAAACTGGTCCCATTTTTACCAAACACCTCTTCTTTTTTCACGGTATTTCATTTTCAAGCATCATTTTAGCGAGCCATCATTGGAGCTGATTGGTACCTTGAACTGCAGCCAAAGGAAAGAGACCCCGCCCAGACAGATTCACATTTGCACATCAAGGAAGCCTAGCAGACACTGCAATTGATTGAAAGTTTTGCTGAATCCGCACGGCAGAGGTCCAATGTGAAGCAGCTGTTACAGAGGGTAAGAACTACATCATAACCTTAGTAAAGCATGTGGCATATGGCAAACTAGGGAGAAGTGTAAAAAGATAAATTGAGTGCTCTGCCACTGAGAGAAATCTTGCATATCACCTATTTTATATGTCCTAGCTGAGTAGTCGTTAGGCAGTCTCATATGCGACCCTACTAAAGTCACTTTTTTCGATAGCCAGCACACTAGGAAACGTGAACATTTATGTGAATATTTATTGTATATCCCTTTATGACTCCCTGGACACTGTTTTTGTAGTAAAGCTATCCTGATTGGGCGGAGTTGGCACCTCAATCTTATTCTTAGTCTAAAAGGTTTTATCAGTGCCACCAGTTTTTTAACACCGTTGGTATCTGAAAGAAGTGAGAGGTGTTGATCACTTTGACTACTGGGCGTGGTACAGATGATACACTTCGCCCCTGGGTGTGATATCGGGTGCTATTGGGACTTTTAGGGAAAAAGATTTGGTCCTGGGAGATTAGGTGTAACTTGTGATTGGCTAATAGGGGCCTGTGGTTCTCAAGTTATTCTCTTTTTCAGCAAACTATTGTTATTATCTTTGTTCCTGATATTGACAGACTATCAGGCTCACTTAGTCCCATGTACCATGCAGATCTTCCCCTGGTCACAAGCCAAGGAGCTCCTGTCCTGGACCCCTGACACCAGAACAACAGCTGCTGCATGTCCTCCCGCATGATCTGCCAAAGGACCCATAACATGCCACCACTGCCACTTCTCCTGCTGTACAGGACTGCCAGACCACACCAGATCCTGCACCGCTTCCACTCAGAAGACTACAACCAACCCTAGACTGCTCCAATGCATCCTGCTCAACGCCCGCTCCCTCTTCAAACATGCCAAGAAAATCTGGGACACCGTCGCCACCCTCTCCCCTGATGTTGCCTCCATCACTAAAACATTGCTCAACCCCTCCTTGAACCCTGATATCCCCACTACTGACGGCTACAAGATGATACACCGAGACCGCACCAATAAACACAGCAGCGGAATTGCCATCATCTTCAAGGAGACCATCTGATGCACCATCCCTTTATCCACTTCACCTCCTACTGGCTTAGGGGTGGTATCCTGAGACTGGTCTGTTACCCCCGGGTTTGTAACCTGAGGCTGAACAGGAGACAGTGGTGGGCACTCTCTCACCCTGTTCCTCCCTCTGGGGCCCTGCACCTTCTGCTTGGGGGAAGGTGCTCCCAGAAAACTGAACTGTTAGGGCACCTGTGTTGGCTACCCCTCCCAGTTTCCTTGACACCCAGGGCAACTCATTTCCAGAACACAGTCTATAGACATCTGGGGAATAACTATGACCTGCCTCTGGGTCATCCCCCCCCCCTGCTAGGGGCACCAGGGTCATAGAGCGGAAGAAATCATGCCCATGGGATGAGTTAGCCTACACACCTAGCCGGTGTGCTGATATAGAGAAACTTGCCTCTCCACTATCATGGTGTGGCTAGCCCAGGTGTGACCACATTCACTCCCCCCTGGTGGAAGTGATGACTCCTACCCTCAGGGATTACTAACTAACCCTCTGAGTCCACCTCCCAACTAAGGGAGATCATGGCATGGTCTACGACTTGCCCCTGGGGACTACGTTCCCTTGAGGCCACTTTGCTACCCCTGTGGTGGTACCACCAGTGGATGGCTTCTTGTGAGAGACAGGGCCTCCCTGCTTGTGTCCTAGCTGGAAACACTCAAAGCAGCAGAGTTGGAAATGGGGTGACCTGAGCCACCACCCACTAGAACCTCCCCACTGTTTCTCAGAAGGGGCATGCAATCCCTTTCCTTCCCCCTTACCCTGGGACCTGTCTGCGTCTTCCGTAACCTCCTCCTGACTCTGCTGGGGAAGCCTGAACCACCCTTCTTGGCTGACGCTCCCACATATGGCCTCTTGTAGACCCTGCTACTCTTCCAGCGGTCTGCCTCCTGAGCACGCTTCCTGGGGTCAGTAAGCCTGCTGTCCATCAAGAAGTGCTGGTGCAACTCTGGAAAACATAGACAAGACAAGTGCTCCCACACAATCAAATTGTACAGCCCATGGTTATCTGTTTCTTCACTGCCCTTCATTCAACCATCCAGAGCTCAGCACATTCAAGCCATGTCCGGGAATCAAGTTTCTTGCTCTGCCTAAACATGTCCCTGTACCTCTTTGGCATAAGCCCATACCTGGTGATAAGGGCATCCTTCATGAGAGTGTAGGTGAGGTTATTCACTTCCTCTAAGGCTAGCAATGTG
The DNA here is from genome assembly GCA_963921515.1 of Calotriton arnoldi. Lineage (NCBI taxonomy): Eukaryota > Metazoa > Chordata > Amphibia > Caudata > Salamandridae > Calotriton > Calotriton arnoldi. The sequence goes on along the minus strand of CAWUFW010021468.1, from coordinate 88,372 downwards.
TCCCTCCCCTTCACTTTAAAGTAGTTCCGCAATCCTGCCCCCCAATCATGCTCAGGGACCCGATTCATGTGGAGAGCTGTCTCATAGCCCTGAAACCACCTCTGGTTATCATCCTAATTGGTATACTCTTTTCCTAGATTCTTAGGAATGTGCACCTTTCTCTCAGACTGCACTGAAGAAATGCTGCCACCATCTGTGATGGACTTGACCTTCAAATCCAGCTCCTTCGAGCTCAGCTTGTGAGCTAGTATAATCTCTCTCATCTTTCCTCTATAGCCAATTTATCCTTTTCTGCCTCTCTGTTGAGTTCGGCTAGTTCCAGCTGGGGCTCCCTCTCATGCTCCAATTTGAGCATTTCCAGCTCCACCTGATGCTTCCGAGCCTCGCACCTGTCCTCCAGATCCTCTGGGGACTGTACTCTTGAAGAAACACTGCTGCTTGCCCTGGAAGGTGCCTTCCTCCCAAGTGGCTCCTGGTTCACAAAATACCCATGCAGGCTCTGCTCCTCCACATCTACATTCTCATCCCCTTTCTCTGTGTGCTCACCAGCCTCCTTTGCTGGCATCTAGGCCCTCAGCACCTTTTACAACTCCTCTTTCTTAGTGATGCCTCTAACAGGACATTTGAACTCCTTGCATAACTTTTTGAGCTGAGGTACCCTATAGGCCTTCAACCTCTCTAGATCAAACACCAAATCTGCAGCTACAACTGATGGCTCACCAGACTGAGACATGATTGTGGTCAAAACTCAAGAGTTGCAAAAACAGAAAGAGAGAAAAAACCTGTATGCTGGTACTTAATGGTCTGCGATATTTATCAGAATAAAACAAGACCAAAATGACAAAAATCCAACATACACAAGTCAAAATATCACTTTTAAAAGATTAAGCAAGTTTAGTCCATAGAAAGCAATAGCTACGTTCGTTTTAGCACAATGTTCACTTAGATGTGTCAAAAGTCAAAGATGATGTAAGGCACAGGGGAGGTGAGGGGCCGGAAAAGCAAAGCGATGCGTTGGTTCCTTTCTACACAGGGAAGGTGATGCGTTGGTTCCTTACTGGCAGGGGAGGTGATATGTCAATCAATCAATCAGGGGATTTTAGAGCGCACTACACACCCGTGAGGGTCTCAAGGCGCTGGGGGAGGTGGTATGGGCAGCTCCGAGGTCATCCGAAGAGCCAGGTCTTGAGGTCTTTTCTGAAAGCTTGCAGTGTAGGGCTTCGTCTGATGCTGAGGGGGAGTTTGTTCCAGGTCTTGGCACCGATGTAGGAGAAGGATATGCCCCATTTCTGGCTCTGTGGATGTGGGGGATTTCGGCCAGGGCTAGGTCGGCAGAGCAGAGGTTTCTCTTGGTGGCGTGGAAGGAGATTCTTTCGTTGAGGTATTGGGGTCCGGTGTTGTGGAGGGCTTTCTAGGCATGTTTGAGCAGCCTAAAGGTCACTCTCTTTTCGACGGGGAGCCAGTGGAGATCTCGGAGGTTCTGGGTGATGTGGTCGTGTCGTGGGATGCTGAGGACAAGTCTGGCTGCGGCGTTCTGGACGGTCTGGAGTGTGTGAAGGAGAGATTTGTTGATTCCGGTGTAGAGAGTGTTTCTGTAGTCCAGCCTGCTGGAGATGAGAGCGTGGGTGATGGTCTTCTTGGATTCAGATGGGATCCATTTGAAGGTCTTGCGGAGTATGCGGAGGGTGTTGAAGCATGTGGAAGATACAGCGTTGATCTGTCAGTTCATGGTGAGAGAGGAGTTGAGTATGATGCCGAGGTTGCGAGCGTGGTCTGTGAGGGTCAGAGGGTTTCCGAGCTCGGGGGCTACCAGGTGTTGTCCACGTGGCAGGGTGGATCCGAGGATGAGGACTTCCGTTTTCTCCAAGTTGAGCTTCAGGCAGCTGCTGCTTATCCAGGATGCGACGTCCTTCATTCCTTCCTGGAAACTGTGCTTGGTGATGTTGGGTTCCTTGGTAAAAGAGAGGATGAGCTGGGTGTCATCAACGTAGGATACTATGCTGAGTCCATGTTTTCGGACAATGGTTGCAAGGAGGGCCATATAGATATTGAAGAGCGTGGGCTGAGGGAGGATCCTTTGGGTACTTTGCATCTGATCTCTGTGGGTTTGGAGAGGAAGGGCAGGAGTCTTATTCTTTGTGTTCTGCCGGAGAGGAAAGAGTGGATCGAGTCTAAGGCAGTTCTCTGTTACCCGGCGTTGTGGATTCTGGTGGCTAGTGTGCAGTGGGAGACCGGGTCGAAGCCTGCTGAGAGGTCTAGTAGAATGAGGGCTGCAGTGTGGCCTTGATCGAGGAGTGTGCGGATGTCGTCTGTGGCGGCTAGTAGGGCGGTCTTGGTTTGTGGTTGCTGCAATATCCAGATTTAGATGAGTCGAGGATGTTGTTGGATTCTATGAAGTGCGTTAGCTGGGTGTTGACGATTTTCTCAGTGACTTTGGTGGGAGGAGAGAGATGGGCCTGTAGTTCTTGAGGTCCGTCGGGTCTGCGGACGACTTCTTGAAGAGGGCTTTGACTTCGGCGTGTTTCCAATTATCGGGGAACATGCCTGTTTTGAGGGTGCCATTATAAAAATGGGGTAACCCAAATTGGTCGTGGACCTGGGCTCAATTTGATATGAAAAACAGTGGTCCTAGACCTCAAGTCGAGAATTAATACATAATAAACCTTTTGCAGTTTGGAGCATATGCAAAGTCAGCTCACAGTACTTAATACAAAACAATATAAAGATGTGCAACAACCGATTTCCAAATTGGCGCCAAATTTTTATTTAGTCAAAATCCAAAATAGCGGTAGATATCTTACTGCATTAAAAGGGGGAGAGGTAAGGAAAGGTTGCTCCAGGGGAACGTGCAAGAAGGAGGTGCTCGAGTGAAAAGGAAAATAGAAAAGAATTCTACTTAGTGTTCAGGAAAAAGGGAATTAAAACAATTCGAATAGTGAATTGATAAACTGATATCAATCTCTACATATAGACTGACCGCATGTAATTATTTGTTCACAAAATTTCATTTTGCATATACTTTCAGAATACAGAAATGTATTATTTAGCACGTTTTAGTTTTGGGGCTTGCGGTCCAGGCTACGGTGATGTGGGCGTCGACGTTTCGACCCGACTTGGGGCTCAGAGGGTAATTCGGGGCCTCGGCCTGCGGGTCTTCCTCAGGACAGGGGTGGGCAACCTGGGAAAGTGTGTGGCTTCCTAGTTCCACACCTAATGGATTAAAATAAGGAATTCAGGGTTGTGCACTTGAATAAAATTCACAAAACAATTAATGATACCCATGGGGTAAGGACTTACCCCCAGGGAATAGTGGAGTGCGGGGATAAGTCTTCCGGGTACTCGAGGCTATTGTCCTCATCTAAAAACAATGAGATAGGGTTTGCCTACAACTAGTGTCTCAATGTCAGGAAATCAGAAAAACTATTAGAGCTTGAGACACTTACCCGTCAGTGAAGGGTAGAATCAAATTAAAGTCTTGGCACTTAATGCTGGGACTGCGGGGAAGAAGGAGAAAACCCGGGTTAGAATTATCTAAACACCTGACTTGCTCCTGATTGAAACCATACATAAGGCGTTTCCGCCTTACGGAAGAATATTACCTTAGAATCTCTTTACGGTCCGCACACAAGTTACAGGCTTACTGGGAGTTCAAGAAACTGGCTGGTCTCGAGGACGTTTATATAAACGTGCCGCTTGCGTGAGACTCACGCCGATTGATAGTGGTAGAAGAAAGACTAGCCGCTCAGCCAAGGAAGGGCTGAGGCTGACAGCCAAGGGCATAGTACCACTATTCCCAATAATAGAGGCGGGGGAAAGGGACGGAGGCGAGGCGGGTGGAATTAATCAACAGGATCGTTCATATAGAATTATCAATACATAAAGTGACTTGTATTAATAATATACAGTGTTAATTAAATAAACAAAAATAGGAGTTGCAATATATACAATATTTACAATATTTTCAATACAAAGACACAACACATCCAGATTATATACATTGAACCATGTACATAAGGCCAACAACATAAATAAGGTTCTGGTGTAAATACATACAATCATAAGGAGAAAAATCATAAGGAGAAAAAGAGAATACAATCTAATGTAGCATCAACTTCAACCATTATTCAGTACTGCCACTTGTTTGCTAATTTCCTCGTATTCGTTGAGGCCCCTTGCTATTGTGTCAAATAAATGTATCCATCTACATTCACGAGTACTTAAGATGTTATGGAAACTTCCTCCTGTGGCATTAGTTTTAACTCTTTCTATTACCCACCATTTAAAGCATTCTGGAGTGTGTCCAAAAGTGGTGAAATGGTCAACTAGTGGCGCGCCCTGTACTTGGCAGCGTATACGGCTGCAATGTTGCAGGATGCGGGTTTTGACTTTTGGATGGTCTGACCGATGTACATAAATTCACAAGGGCACATAATCGCATAGATCACTCCAGAGGTGTTACAATTACTATGTTCTTGTAGTATGTGGGTATAGTTGTTGTGAGTAAATTGTTTGACTTCCTTCACCAAGGGGCACGCTTTACACTGGCCGCATTTATGGTGACCCTTAACTGGAGGAATCCCCCAAAGTACTGATTGGCGGATGATATTAGAAGTGGGTAGCAAGGATTTCACAACATGTTCCCTCACATTCTTGCCTTTCTTAAAGGCATGCAATGGTGGTGGCATGTCTCCTAGTTCGTCTGCGATCAAATGCCAATGCTGGTTAATTATCTCTTTAACCATGTTGCTTTTAGTCGAAAAAGTCGTGGCACATACTATGCGTTCTACCTCGTCATTATTTCTTTGTTTTGGTTCCAAGAGGAACTCTCTGTGGTTGAACCACGCACGCTTCCGTGCTTTTTTGAGGAGTCTGATGGGATATCCTCTCTCAATAAGACGTGACATCAGACCTGTTGATTCCTCAAAATAATCCTCTTTTTTTGAGCAGTTCCTCCTCAACCTCAGGAATTGCCCAATTGGCAGGTTATCCCTGAGGTTGCGGGGATGATGGCTTAAATACCGTAAAAGAGTATTACGTTCACTGTTCTTTCTATATAGGCCTGTGTATAATCTGTCCTGTTCTGCATTGATGGTGATATCGAGGAAGTGGATCGATGCCCGATCGTACTCTAGCATGAATTGGATGTCAGTAGAGCATGTATTAAGCCAAGTGTGAAAGATCTTAAGTTGTGCTTCACTACCCTTCCATATAATGAGCACGTCGTCTATGTAGCGACGCCACAGATCCACGCAATCATTATATGGATTATTATCATTAAGGACATAAGTATGTTCAAAATCATTCATAAAAATAATGGCTAGATTGGGGGCAAAGCTGGCCCCCATCGCTACGCCCTTAGTTTGCAGGTAGTATAAGTCCTGGAAACAAAAGAAATTTTTAGTCATAGCAATCTCCAAAAGTTCAACTATGAAATCCGTAGGGACCCTGTGCGGTGCTGGGCGTTTATCTAAAACCGATTTTATACACATCAGCGCAGGTCCCTGTGGGATATTGGTATACAATGAAGATATATCCATTGTAGCTAACAAATTAGTAGAGGGGTTGTATGGGCGATCGTCCACCAATTGGATCGTCTGCATGGTATCTCTGAGGTATGTGGGGGTGTTCTCTGCGAGAGGTTTTAGAAATACATCTATGTATTTGCATAGGGGTTCCAAAAGTGACCCACATCCTGATATTATAGGTCTTCCAAGCGGATCTTCCATCCGCTTGTGTATCTTGGGGAGAGTGTATATGGCTGGCATTCTAGGATGTTTATTATTGAGTTACTCATATTCAAGTTTGTTAAGATACCCATTGTCAAGGCCTTTACGAGTAGTACGTTCTATGATTTTACTGATTTCAATGGTGGGGTCTGTTCTAAGTTTCTTATAGTTACCCTCAATCTCTAGCTGGGAATAAATCTCCTTTTTATAGTCCTCAACATTCTGTACGACTATAGCCCCACCCTTGTCGGCGGGTTTGATTACTATATTCGTGTTGCATTTGAGCGATTCTAACGCCAAGCGTTCAAGTTTGGAGGTGTTATACTTGACATATTGTCTCTCTGGAAGAATTTTATTAATGTCTCTCATCACTACCTGTTCATAAGCTAGGATTTTATGTGGCATCAAGTGTGATGGAGGGTTGAATTTGGAGGGTGGTCTCAGTCCACTACCTGAAAAGGTGGGTTGAAAGGGAATCTTTTGGAAATAAGTCTTATTTTGCGAAAGAAATGGTGAAGTTCTACTTTCAGGGTAAAGTTGTTGAGCATAGATGTAGGGACAAAGGATAGACCTTTTTCAAGAATCTTTTGTTCATCTGGTGTCAGTATGTAATCAGATAAATTCACCATGCAGACGATCCAATTGGTGGTGATTTTGAACATACTTATGTCCTTAATGATAATAATCCATATAATGATTGCGTGGATCTGTGGCGTCGCTACATAGACGACGTGCTCATTATATGGAAGGGTAGTGAAGCACAACTTAAGATCTTTCACACTTGGCTTTATACATGTTCTACTGACATCCAATTCACGCTAGAGTACGATCGGGCATCGATCCACTTCCTCGATATCACCATCAATGCAGAACAGGACAGATTATACACAGGCCTATATAGAAAGAACAGTGAACGTAATACTCTTTTACGGTATTCAAGCCATCATCCCCGCAACCTCAGGGATAACCTGCCAATTGGGCAATTCCTGAGGTTGAGGAGGAACTGCTCAAAAAAAGAGGATTATTTTGAGGAATCAACAGGTCTGATGTCACGTCTTATTGAGAGAGGATATCCCATCAGACTCCTCAAAAAAGCACGGAAGCGTGCGTGGTTTCAACCACAGAGAGTTCCTCTTGGAACCAAAACAAAGAAATAATGACGAGGTAGAACGCATAGTATGTGCCACGACTTTTTCGACCAAAAGCAACATGGTTAAAAAGATCATTAACCAGCATTGGCATTTGATCGCAGACGAACTAGGAGACATGCCACCACCATTGCATGCCTTTAAGAAAGGCAAGAATGTGAGGGAACATGTTGTGAAATCCTTGCTACCCACTTCTAATATCATCCGCCAATCAGTACTTTGGGGGATTCCTCCAGTTAAGGGTCACCATAAATGCGGCCAGTGTAAAGCGTGCCCCTGGGTGAAGGAAGTCAAACAATTTACTCACAACAACTATACCCACATACTACAAGAACATAGTAATTGTAACACCTCTGGAGTGATCTATGCGATTATGTGCCCTTGTGAATTTATGTACATCGGTCAGACCATCCAAAAAGTCAAAACCCGCATCCTGCAACATTGCAGCCGTATCCCTGCCAAGTACAGGGCGCGCCACTAGTTGACCATTTCACCACTTTTGGACACACTCCAGAATGCTTTAAATGGTGGGTAATAGAAAGAGTTAAACCTAATGCCACAGGAGGAAATTTCCATAACATCTTAAGTACTCGTGAATGTAGATGGATACATTTATTTGACACAATAGCAAGGGGCCTCAACGAATACGAGGAAATTAGCAAACAAGTGGCAGTACTGAATAATGGTTGAAGTTGATGCTACATTAGATTGTATTCTCTTTTTCTCCTTATGATTTTTCTCCTTATGATTGTATGTATTTACACCAGAACCTTATTTATGTTGTTGGCCTTATGTACATGGTTCAATGTATATAATCTGGATGTGTTGTGTCTTTGTATTGAAAATATTGTAAATATTGTATATATTGCACCTCCTATTTTTGTTTATTTAATTAACACTGTATATTATTAATACAAGTCACTTTATGTATTGATAATTCTATATGAACGATCCTGTTGATTAATTCCACCCGCCTCGCCTCCGTCCCTTTCCCCCGCCTCTATTATTGGGAATAGTGGTACTATGCCCTTGGCTGTCAGCCTCAGCCCTTCCTTGGCTGAGCGGCTAGTCTTTCTTCTACCACTATCAATCGGCGTGAGTCTCACGCAAGCGGCACGTTTATATAAACGTCCTCGAGACCAGCCAGTTTCTTGAACTCCCAGTAAGCCTGTAACTTGTGTGCGGACCGTAAAGAGATTCTAAGGTAATATTCTTCCGTAAGGCGGAAACGCCTTATGTATGGTTTCAATCAGGAGCAAGTCAGGTGTTTAGATAATTCTAACCCGGGGTTTTCTCCTTCTTCCCCCGCAGTCCCAGCATTAAGTGCCAAGACTTTAATTTGATTCTACCCTTCACTGACGGGTAAGTGTCTCAAGCTCAAATAGTTTTTCTGATTTCCTGACATTGAGACATTAGTTGTAGGCAAACCCTATCTCATTGTTTTTAGATGAGGACAATAGCCTCGAGTACCCGGAAGACTTATCCCGCACTCCACTATTCCCTGTGGGTAAGTCCTTACCCCATGGGTATCATTAATTGTTTTGTGAATTTTATTCAAGTGCACAACCCTGAATTCCTTATTTTAATCCATTAGGTGTGGAACTAGGAAGCCACACACTTTCCCAGGTAGCCCACCCCTGTCCTGAGGAAGACCCGCAGGCCGAGGCCCCGAATTACCCTCTGAGCCCCAAGTCGGGTCGAAACGTCGATGCCCACATCACCGTAGCCTGGACCGCAAGCCCCAAAACTAAAACGTGCTAAATAATACATTTCTGTATTCTGAAAGTATATGCAAAATGAAATTTTGTGAACAAATAATTACATGCGGTCAGTCTATATGTAGAGATTGATATCAGTTTATCAATCCACTATTCGAATTGTTTTAATTCCCTTTTTCCTGAACACTAAGTAGAATTGTTTTCTATTTTCCTTTTCACTCGAGCACCTCCTTCTTGCACGTTCCCTGGAGCAACCTTTCCTTACCTCTCCCCCTTTTAATGCAGTAAGATATCTACCGCTATTTTGGATTTTGAGTAAATAAAAATTTTGCGCCAATTTGGAAATCGGTTGTTGCACATCTTTATATTGTTTTGTATTAAGTACTGTGAGCTGACTTTGCATATGCTCCAAACTGCAAAAGGTTTATCCTGTTTTGAGGGTGCAGTTGATTGTCTATCGTAGTTCTGGTGTGATGGGGTAGGCGGCCCTGTGGAAGATGTGCGGCGGGCAGTGGTCAGTGGGTGCTCCGGAGTGGATGCTCCTCATAGTCTTTGCAGTGTCTTCTGTGGTGACAAGGTTCCAGGTGAGGAGGGTCGGCTGGGTGGCGTTGCTGGTGGATGGTGTTGGGTCGGTGCCTTGGTCTTGGTCATCAAAGTTGTCATAGAGTGTCCTGATCTTCTGGTGGAAGAAGGAGATGAGTTTTTTGCAGCGGTCCTGGGAGGGAGGCACATCGGAGGTTTCGCTGTGGGGTCTGGTGAATTCTAGTATGATGGTAAAGAGTTCCTTGGAGTTGTGGGAGTTGGAGAGGATTCTGTCCTGAATGAAGTTTCTCTTCGTAGATCGGATGAGTTGGTGGTGTGATGTGGTGGCGGCCCTGTAGGCAGTGCGTGCTTCCGCTACCACTGTCTGTTCTTTATTGCTGGGCAGGGGAGGTAATGCATTGGTTCATTACTGGCAAGTGAGGTGTTGCGTCAGTTCCTTATTGGCAGGGGAGGTGATGCATTGGTTTCTGGACACTTGACCTTGGCTCCTTACTGCGGTGCAGTGTAAATGAAGAATCGGCATCAAGGGATGATGCAGCGAAAATCCAGACGCACTGCTTCAATGCAACAGGGCCAATGCGTCGATTTCACAGCCACAAAGAAGGTGCTGCATCTATTCCTCATATGCAAAAGAAACAATTGATGGACGGAATGCTGGACAATGCAAACATTCACCCCCAGTCACAAGGATCTGGGTTAAATCCATCGTTCTTTTGCTCACTACACCACCCCAGTTTGGACCCAGCCATATGCAAATCAGTCTTGACCCTGTTCCTTGTGGGAACAGTCCAGCCCGAACTGCCAAGCCAGGTCCTCCCTGGACCGGAAACAAGCATCCTGGGACCGGTTTCAGGGCATCACCCTTCATAAGCCAGGCTAGCTTGAATCCAGTGGTGTAGTGAGCACGGGACCCACGTCTGGGCATACCCTTCCCACTTAGGGCGACATATGCAAAAGAAACAATTGATGGACGGAATACTGGACAATGCAAACATTCACCCCCAGTCACAAGGATCTGGGTTAAATCCATCATTCTTTTGCTCACCACACCACCCCAGTTTGGACCCAGCCATATGCAAATCAGTCTTGACCCTGTTCCTTGTGGGAACAGTCCAGCCCGAACTGCCAAGCCATCTCCTCCCTGGACCGGAAACAAGCATCCTGGGACCGGTTTCAGGGCATCACCCTTCATAAGCCAGGCTAGCTTGAATCCAGTGGTGTAGTGAGCACGGGACCCACGTCTGGGCATACCCTTCCCACTTAGGGCGACATATGAAAAAGAAACAATTGATGGACGGAATGCTGGACAATGCAAACATTCACCCCCAGTCACAAGGATCTGGGTTAAATCCATCATTCTTTTGCTCACCACACCACCCCAGTTTGGACCCAGCCATATGCAAATCAGTCTTGACCCTGTTCCTTGTGGGAACAGTCCAGCCCGAACTGCCAAGCCAGGTCCTCCCTGGACCGGAAACAAGCTTCCTGGGACCGGTTTCAGGGCATCATCCTTCATCAGCCAGGCTAGCTTGAATCCAGTGGTGTAGTGAGCACGGGACCCACGTCTGGGCATACCCTTCCCAATTAGGGCGACATATGCAAAAGAAACAATTGATGGACGGAATGCTGGACAATGCAAACATTCAAACCCAGTCACAAGGATCTGGGTTAAATCCATCATTCTTTTGCTCACCACACCACCCCAGTTTGGACCCAGCCATATGCAAATCATTCTTGACCCTGTTCCTTGTGGGAACAGTCCAGCCCGAACTGCCCAGCCAGGTCCTCCCTGGACCGGAAACAAGCATCCTGGGACCGGTTTCAGGGCATCACCCTTCATCAGCCAGGCTAGCTTGAATCCAGTGGTGTAGTGAGCACGGGACCCACGTGGAATGGCATGGTGAGCAAAAATACGATGGATTTAGGCCCAGATATCTGTACTGGGGTGAATGTATGACATTATTCTGAATTCTGTCCATCAATTGTTCTTTTTGCATTTGTCACCCCGAGTGGGACGGGTATGCCCAGACGTGGGTCCCGTGCTCTCCATGCCACTGGAGTCAAGCTATCCTGGCTGATGAGGGCTGAAAGCCCAAAACCGGTCCTAGGATGCTTGTTTCCAGTCCAGGGAGGACCTGGCCTGGCAGTTCGGGCTGGACTGTTCCCAGTGGGTGCAGGGTCAAGACTAATTTGCATATGGGTGGGTCCAAACTGGATTGGCATGGTGAGCAAAAAACGATGGATTTAGGCCCAGTACTCTGTACAGGGGTGAATGTATGACATTGTTCTGCATTCGGTCCATCAATTGTTCTTTTTGCATTTGTCACCCTGAGTGGGACGAGTATGCCCAGACGTGGGTCCCGTGCTCTCCATGCCACTGGAGTCAAGCTATCCTGGCTGATGAGGGCTGAAAGCATGAAACCGGTCCTAGGATGCTTGTTTCCAGTCCAGGGAGGACTTGGCCTGGCAGTTCGGGCTGGACTGTTCCCAGTGAGTGCAGGGTCAAGAGTGATTTGCATATGGCTGGGTCCAAACTGGAATGGCATGGTGAGCAAAAAAAACGATGGATTTAGGCCCAGATCTCTGTACTGGGGTGAATGTATGACATTGTTCTGCATTCTGTCCATCAATTGTTCTTTAGCATTTGTCACCCCGAGTGGGACGGGTATGCCCAGACGTGGGTCCCGTGCTCTCCATGCCACTGGAGTCAAGCTATCCTGGCTGATGAGGGCTGAAAGCCCGAAACCGGTCCTAGGATGCTTGTTTCCAGTCCATGGAGGACCTGGCCTGGCAGTTCGGGCTGGACTGTTCCCAGTGGGTGCAGGGTCAAGACTGATTTGCATATGGGCGGGTCCAAACGAATGGCATGGTGAGCAAAAAACGATGGATTTAGGCCCAGATCTCTGTACAGGGGTGATTGTATGACATTGTTCTGCATTCGGTCCATCAATTGTTCTTTTTGCATTTGTCACCCTGAGTGGGACGGGTATGCCCAGACGTGGGTCCCGTGCTCTCCATGCCACTGGAGTCAAGCTATCCTGGCTGATGAGGGCTGAAAGCCCAAAACCGGTCCTAGGATGCTTGTTTCCAGTCCAGGGAGGACCTGGCCTGGCAGTTCGGGCTGGACTGTTCCCAGTGGGTGCAGGGTCAAGACTGATTTGCATATGGCTGGGTCCAAACTGGAATGTCATGTTGAGCAAAAAAAACGATGGATTTAGGCCCAGATCTCTGTACTGGGGTGAATGTATGACATTGTTCTGCATTCTGTCCATCAATTGTTCTTTTTGCATCTATTCCTCAGCCACAAATCAGTTGCTGCGTCGGAGTCAGAGAAGCTGCCATGGACATCGTGACATGGGGCTTAAGACTAACACTGCAACATTTTTTCTGTTGCAGTGCGAAGGCAAGCTGGGGCCTGCAGTGTGAGCCGTGTTTGATGCATCGAGTGGGGACTACACTTCGGTGCAGGCAGTGGCAATGCGTCAAACTTTTACAGCGTGCATCAAGAAAACGGGCGCTGGGAGTTGATGCATGGATTTTCTCATTAAGGTCGCCAGGTTACACTTCCAAGGGCTCAGGAACTGGATTTGGCACCACTTGGCAAGTCAGGACTCTTTGCAGAAGAGCCCAGGCACTGGCAGGTGAAGTCTTTGATGGCCCTGAGACTTCTTAACAGGAGGCAAGCACACACAAGCCCATGGAGAACCTTGGAAGCAGGATGTAAAAAGTAATGTCTAGTCCTTTCACTCCCAGGTCAGAAGCAGGAGGTAGAGACAGCTGTGTGTGATGAAAGGCATAACCCTATTCAGGTGTCAGTGACAACTTCTCCCTCCACTCTAGCTCAGGGAGGCTCATCAGCCTAGTGATGGCTTATCAGGTTATGCACACCTCAGCTCCCTTCGTATGACTGTCTAGAGTGAATGCACAAGAGCCCAACTGTCAGGCAACCCAGATCCCAGATGTTTATTCTACAGACAGGCAGAGGCACAGAATGGTTAAGCCATAAAATGGCCACTTTGTAAGAATGGCATTTTGAAACACACAATTTAAAAACCAACTTCACCAAATGATGCATTTTTAAATTGTGAGTTTAGAGACCCCAAACTCCAAATCTCTATTAGCTCCCAATGGGAGATTACACATAAAAGATATTTCAAGGCAATACCCATTTTACTCTATAGGAGAGATAGTCCTTGCAATAGTGAAAAATGAAATTAGCAGTATTTCAATATCAGGACATGTAAAACACACCAGTCCATGGCCTACCTTTTAAATACACTGCCCATGGGGCTGCCTGGAGCCCACCTTAGGGGTGACTTACATGTAGTAAAATGGAAGGTTTGGCCCTGGCAAGTGGGTGTACTTGCCAGGTTGAAATGGCAGTTTAAACCTGCACTCACAGACACTGCAGTGGCAGGTCTGAGACATGTTTTCAGGGCTATTTATGTGGGTGGCACAATCAGTGCTGCAGGCCCACTAGTAGCATTTGATTTACAGGCCGTGGACACACCTGGTGCACTTTATTAGGGACTTACTAGTAAATCACAGATGACATCAGAACTCTCTTTGACCATGGTGAAACTGAGGACCCCACCATCCTCAATCTCTCTGCTGCATTCAACACCATCTACCACCACACCCTCATTGAAAAACTCTACAACAATGGTATACAGCAAAACACCCTCAAGTTGATCATCTCTTTCCTTACAGGATGCACACAGAGCATCCAAAGTCCTCCATTCACCTCTGCACCCAAGAACATCATATGTATAGTACCCCATGGATCATCCCTCAACCCCACCCTGTTCAACATCTACATGACCCCACTCGCAAACATCGTCAGATCCCATGGACTCAACATAATCTCCTACGCAGATGAAACTCAACTAATCCTCTTGCTCACCGAAGACCTCTCCAGTGCTAAAACCAACTTCTGCAAAGCCATGACCAACGTAGCCAAATGGATGAGGGACAACTGCCTCAAACACAACTCTGACAAAACAACACAACTCTGACAAAACAGAAGAACTGATCTTCAGGAAGAACTCCCCATATGGGACCACAGCTTATGGCCAGTAGAACTCAGACCTTGACCTACACTGACAGACCATGTACGCAAATTTGGCATCACCCTCGAAAGTCAAGTGACCACAAGTCAACGCAGTTGCCTCCTCCTGCTTCCACTCCCTTCGCATGCTCTGCAGAATCCTGAGATCGATCCCAATCAACACCAGAAAGACATTACGCATGCCCTTGTCACCTTCGGCCTCAACTACAGCAAAGCTCTCTATGCCGGAATTTCCACCCAGCTCCTCAGAAGACTCCAGACCATACAGAACACTGCAGCCAGACTCAACCTGGACCCCACCCAAATAGACCCACATCACCCCCACCTTAGAAACCTCTACTGGTTCCCCATCCAGTAGAGATGCCAGTTCAAGGTCCTCAACCACGCCTACAAAGCCCTACATGATCAAGGTTCATCCTACATCAATCATCGGCTGAGTTTCTATCTGCCCACAAGACACCTGTGCTCCACCTCACTCGCCCTTGCACAAACTCACTGTGTCAATCTCAGCTGCAGTGGGGGCACTCCTTCCCATACATCACCACGAAGACCTGAAATGACCTGCCCCTCCACCTTCAAACAGCACCCTCCCTGGTGGACTTCAGAAAGAAACTCAAGACCTGGCTTTTGATGGAGAAATTGCACCCTCAGTACCCAGATACCCCTAGGAGTGACAATGCTATACAAAATCTGATTGATTGATGCATGCAATATTGCAGTCTGTGGCCCTCATTTACTAAGTCTTTGTGCCCATGCAAAGCGATGCAGAGTGACACACGGTATTTACTATCCAGGGCAAAAGATATTTTGTGGTGGAAAGGGACCCTTTTGTGAGTTTGAACACTTCTTTGCTTTTGGATCAGCCAAAACGCCAGTAGATTTTAAGCCCACTGTACTAATATTGCCAGACCATGCTTTGCATTAGCAACTGATGCCTACTTGAAGCAAGCATAAAGAAGGGGATGATAAATGTGCTAATTTGTCAAAAAACAATGTATTGCATGTGTTCCAAATTTGTTTAGGCATAGGAGTTTGCGCTGGAAGTTTATGTTTCTACTACAAATTCATTTCACAACAGTAAAAATTCAACTTTGCAGCATGGTGCACGGCTATGTCTTGTGCAAAGCAGCCTTATTAGAGTGCCAGGACAAGAGATGGCAGCAGTAGAAGGCCTTTATCTTCATAGCTATGGCTCTGTGCTGTGTTGTCTCCCTTGCACGATGCGAGGTTGCACATTTAGTTGCTACACTGTATTGCATGAAAATGAGCAAATGTTCCATATTTGCAATATCTTAAAGTAGTTACACTTGAGTCAGGCTTCTATGATTCCTTTGTCATGTTGGTCAAAGAGGTCGATATAGTCCTTGTACTAGCTCGTCCCATTTTGTACCACTCTTGGGGCTGTCACACTAACTCATTTAATGCAAACTATGCCTCACTACTCTGAATGATATCAATCCTGCATAACAGCTTACCAATTCGCAAAATAGGGGTCGCTTTTACAGTTGCGACCGCTAAAAAGGGTTATACATCTGGCCCAGGAATCATTGAAATTGGCTGAGGAAAACACCTTTGCAGCAATTCTTATTTACCTGCAAGTGCACTCAATGTAACGGATGCCCCCCACGTACTAAAAGAAACAGGTTTGTAAGCACCACATCGGACCTGAGGCTTATGCAATATCAAATTACAGGGGATTAGAGTCATCGTCATTGACTCACCAACATGTCATACGTAGTGGAAATAATATCACCAGTCATTCAAACTCCAAATGACATGACAGTAAGCAATATCACTTGACCATTTACCGTATAATATCACACAAAATGATATCACTGATAAACTACCTTAAATTCAGGATTAAGAGAACAATATAACACAGATGAAAGGATCATTATTATTTACATGCACATCAACAATGGTGTTGCCATGACATGGCAGAGGCACACCATCAAATTCCTATGTATAGATTTCATGTGGCAGGTCCAAACAGGTTTGTTTTATTAAAAATCCAACTGCTAATTTACAATCTGAGCACAGCCCGCAGCGCAGGAGTCAGACGTGTGGGTTTAGCACTACACTCCATTTACTCAAAATGATCAACTCTGCAGTCAAGTAATCACCTTTTCCCAACATTAATTGGAGGAATCTTTGCATAATTAGTTTCAAGTGGCCACAATCTCCCTAGATGAAATGATTTATCTTTGCCCTCATTTGAGGTTCCACAATCACCGACGATCCAGCACAGCGCTTTGAGGCAACTACTTGACACAGGTTGCCTGTTTCCCATTTTTTCTTATTAGAAACCTAACTGCAGAGGGCAATCTACTGCATACTGCATGTCTCAGACTCAGAATCCCACACTGTTGCTTACATGTTCTAACTGGGGACCACACAACATAGATTGGGCTCAACTCCCAGCAACTCCTGAGCTGTCCCATGCGCCATACCTCTCTGAAGCATCACATATATTAGTAGCACTTTGGCAATATCACCGCATCTATTCTATACATTGGGCAGGTGCTTCCCAAACCTATGTCCTGATGATGACCCTGTCTAAATTATATGATACGTTGACATGACACAATAATAGTGTACTGTTTTTTTTTTTATTCTGGAGCATTTTACTCCCTGTCAGAGAGTGTACCAACCACTTGTGCATCATGTATCAGTCAATATTTTATGTATACAGATTGTATAGCACCAATGCATTTTACATTGTTATTTCACCTGCACTGCATTGCTGCGCCATTTGGGATCTGCTTCTTAATTGCAAATTGATTTAAATATACAATTTCAATAATTTCTTTCTATTGTCTAATTGAACCAATCTCTTAATGCTCTAAATTAATGTCTCCTAGAAAATAGAGAATCACCCTTCCCCTGAAGGACCATTGTTTTGCTTTATCAATTTAGAATTTCAAACCCATATAAACAATGAAGACATATCCAGGTATAGTGTCAAATGCCCCTTTCAAGCATGAAGTGTCTTATCTCTGTAACATCTTTCTCACCTTCACCTCAAATGCATAGGCACAACCACCATATGTCAGGAACATATAACTATGCTGATGCACAACATCAGATAGCCAAGAACAGACACTGTCCTTTGTTTCGTGGGGCTTCCTTTGGTTCACGGAAACAGCTGGGCACGCTTGTGCTGGCATCAGAAACTGCTGGTGCTCGCTCACTGTGCCGTGTCATGCGATTCAGCACGGAAGGAAAGGAAGAAGAGGAGGCAGGTGGGGAGCAGGTCAAGCACAGACGTGCAGGCCAATGGCATTGATCCAGCGCAATATTAGCCAACGGCATTCATACACCATATACTCACTTGGGCCCATACATTCACACTACACTAATACTTACGCTGGGTGTCAGATGTACTCTTTTATCAAAGTCCCTGCTACCAATTACCTTCTGATTGAAGAGTAATAACTTACTAATGGATCCTTTGCTAATTGGGAAGTTTAAAATGAGTGACATTCATTATAGTACATAATCCTGAAATAACCACTGAGTCAGGAAGTTTTAAAATGTTTATCTAAAGTTTTAGCAGAGTAAAATACAGAAAACACGGTACTTGATTGTAATACCCAAGAAAAAGCATAGAAATGATTTTGCTAATAAATGACGGTGTTTAAGGAAGAGGAGAAGATAGAGACAGCAGCACAACTAAAGGTTGCAGTATAGTTACCTAAATGCGAGAACCAAGCCCCTTGGCCAAGGAGTTGGAAAAGATAGGTCCCAGGAAGGATGAAGAGCAAAGACTTCTTCCAGGATCAGGACAGGACCCGTGACCTCTCTACAACGACGCCTGCGCCGTTCCCCTCTCTGATACTCGACTTCTCTCGATTCTCCCGTCTAATGGACTCCGCCGCCCCCTCCTCAGAACCTCTTCCGGACAGGAATTCAGTCAGCAACCGATCAGCTGGGCAGTCTGGAGTTGAGAGCGCTCTGGCAATATGGACGCCTGTTCTTCGTGAACGCATGCTCTGACTAATTTACTAATGCTATATTCTATTATACCCTTCTACGCCCATGTACCTCCCCTTAATGTTGCTAAAATATGGGACCACTACTTCTGATTGGACAGGGACAGGGGGTTGATTCTCGCACCATGTCAATTTTGGCCTAAATTGTGAAGCCTATTGTCTTTACGTACCCGCCCCTTCAAATTAATACATTCGCTTTATTTCCCACCCATCTCACGACAAATGTTATACATTTTACAGGAGAAAAGTAACAATTTTGTCCGCCGGAAACATTGGGTACATCATCTTCGGCCAATAGGTCGTGGCCTTGGGAGACGTCCAAGTTGACTTCACTTGGCAGGCATACAGGACACATGCGCAGAACCCTCTGTCTCTCGAGTTTCACAGACACCAACCCAGGCCCAAGTTTACGAATTACTAAAAGTGCAAGAAGAAAATATTAAAATCACAAATAAAAAGTTTCACTGTATTCCCACTTTCCCTAACTCTATTCCCATTTAATCATAATACTATCCTGCATTAGTAGCGTTAAGAAAACGACAATTTAATAATGACATGAGAGCAAGCTTAAGCATGTGAAAACATTTAGCGGCCATTTTAATGCACACTGCGCAGAAGCAGAAGTTTCCCACCAAGCAAAGAAAGACGTCACACCATGTGATCAGGTTGCGACATGCGCAATAAAATCCCGCGCTTTTAGCGGCCATCTTGGTTTATGGACAAGCGTTATTCATTAGTAAAACACATAGGCAAGCGTCTATCCCTTTTGTGTTTGTGAATGCAAGGATTAGTATTGACAGTACAAGTTTAATAAATTAATACTATGAGGAAGATTGCATACAAGCAAGTTTCAATTTTGAAACCTTGCTCCATCAATCCCCTCTCTGATGGCGTTTCTGAGCCATCAAAATACTACCCTCAATCAGATGCCAACTTCTAGCAATTCGTTTCATTCTCATTTTTACTTTTTCTATTCTTACAGTCTCCTTTTAATTTCTTGTATAAATCACTTCTCCATTCTTCTAGTTCGATTTCCTCTAGTTTTCTCTTCTTTCCTTTTCCTGTCATTTTATATGTTCCATTCTTTCTACAGCATTTGCACCATATTGTTATTGCTAAAATTATTATTGCTATCCCTGCTAAGGGTACTAATATTTGACCTATAAGTCCTTTCCCTATATTAGCAAACCAGGTTCCAATTGACGATATACTATTTGTCAATCTTTCCCATACACTATCAACTTCCAGTGGTTTAAGTTCTTTCTCAAGTTTAGTTATGTTCTGAATATACGTTCCAATTTCTGCACTCTTATCAGGAATATAAGTGCAACAATGTTTCGTCTTCAATAATTTACAGACTCCTCCCTCTTTTGCCAATAGAATGTCAAGAGCAAGTCGATTTTGCATTACCATAGATCTAATCGCAACCATCTCCATATTAATCATTAGAAAACCTCCAGCAGTATCCGTTGATAAACGATCAACCACTGTAGACAATTTACATATTTTCCTTGAGCTCAGAATTATTCCCACTGAAGGTATCAATGCACCAAATATATCCCCTACAATTTCTGAAAAACTAGCTCTTTTTCTACGTACTAACTCATTATTGTTTTCATTGCTTCCAGTGTTTCTTTTTATGTGGTATATCTTTGGAAAAACTATTCCCAAATAACAACTTCCATACCACCTTGCAGGAAGCCTAAAGTAAGCCTTATTCCCACATACATAATAGATTCCAGGAAAAACTGAATCTGTTCCTCCTTTGAGTCCCCAACCTCCCAGAATTAAAAAATTGTGTTCACATTCACTGGTACCGATGAAAACATTGTTATAATCAGTCTTTAACCTATGAAGACAAATTTTCCCTTTCTTTACGAAATCCAGAGCCATTGCAGCTTGAGCTTTACTAGGTATATAACTCCCTTCCTTCTCCGCCCAAGGTGGCAACTGAGCCTTATGCTCTGAAGCTTTCTTTTGAAAATCATGTCTTCTATCTTCTACTAAATTCAAAAATATCCTTTCTTCTTCTAGTAAAGAACATGTTAGATTGTGTCTATGTGCATGTGTTATGTCTATCGATTTCATAGTTAAGAAAAACTCTCCCATAAACTGTGCGTCTTGACTACTAAGCACTGGGTTCATACTCTTGCGAATCGGAACCTCAGAAAACATCACATCTAAGTTTGAATAATAATACTGTAGCCTACCTGTTCTATAAAATAAACTTGTTAATACACTACATGAGATGCCATATGTCAGTGGTAAATGATGGTATGTTAATCCTTCTGCTACTGATTCAGGTAACTTCATACAGACATAACAATTACTAACTTCCATTGTGTCTACATACTGAAACAATAACTTTGTAAAAACATTTAAACTAGTGTCGTTATCAGCTATTTCATGATGAATTTCTGCCTCATCTTCTGCCATTAATTCTACTCTATTGCCTTTCATGTTTGCTGTCCTCCCTTTAGTTTCATTATTAATCTTCTTATCTATTATCATAAGGTAAGGAATTGCTACAATCAGGACTAACCATACTATAAGCACCAATACTAGACTACATATGCATATTGCACAGCATCTCCTACAACAATTTCATTTTGGTCTCCCAGTAACTCTATCATCAGGCATTTTTTGACAAGAAAGATTGCTCTTCTTATCTCTTCTTCTTTTCTTTAGATGATTCTTTTGTTTAGTCAGGGTGGTCTTGTTTCTTCTTCGTATGTTAGTTCTGCACTTGTTCCTTCGCCACCACTGTCACTTGACTCTGAGCTTTCAAAATCTTCAAGAATGATATAAGTCCAGTCAGGACCCTTGAATTTGTTATTCACAAGTCTCAGTCTTTTACTTTTTCTTTTTCCTGACTTTTTCTCTTGTTCAGTTTGACTTGTCACTTCAGGTACTTGTTCTGGATCTTCACTTCTGGTTGTTATGTGGTATTTTACTCTTTTGATGACACTTGGCCAATGATCTCCTTTTCTTGTCTTCTTGGTTGGCACTGTTTCTTTGTTTACGTCTTCAGAGATCTCGTTAATTTTACTGCTTAATACTGTTTTGTTTTCTTTGATTACTGCCTCTTTTGTTTGTCCTTTTTCAGGTCTGATTGGTTTCTTTTCAGTAGCTCCACAATGACTTTCAAGATGTTTGCTTTGTTCCTTTTTTATTTCTTTATGTTCATTTGTATTAACCCCTTTTTCTTTAGTGAATTCTTCTTGATCTAACTGCTTCTGATCAGGGCTTATTGCACTGTGAACTTCTGCAGCCTGATCTGATTCTTCTAAACCTGTCTGTCCCTCTTCAAAGTTTATTAAATCTTCACTATTTTTAGTCCAATTTTCTTTCCCTATCTGATTTAGTTCAGGATCTTTTACTATCTTTTCTTCTTGATCCTGAACTTCTTCTTCTTCACCTATCTGATCTTCTTCAATTTCTTCCAATTTTGTTTGATTTCTCGTTCTGTAATATACTTCAGGAACTTCTACCACTGGTATCCAATCCAGACTTGTGCTCGGTTGTTCTCCGTCAGCTTCTCTCGAAACTCTCAGCTGGGCAACCTTCAGCTTCTTCAGTGATTGGCGTTGTCTGTGGATTTTCTTCTTCAGGTTCTGGTACTCTCTTTGTGTGGCTTACATGAATCCAATTAGGAAATCTTGCACACTTCACTGCTGTATTGGTGGTCAATATGACTTGACAAGATCTGCTCCACCTGGGTGATAGACACGTTTCTCTGGTGTGATTCTTCACTACCACCCAATCACCAGGATTCAGATCATGTTCTAGTTCAGGCTGCCTGGAAACTGCGTCTTCTCCAACCTGATGAGAGACAGAACGCACTAGGTCAGCCAATCCTTTGCAATAATCCAAAACCATATCATCAGATATATTCACCAGATTGTTTGTGGGAACATGTGTTTGTCTCATTGCTCTTCCCATCATTATTTCATGGGGGCTCAATCCTGTTGTTCTGTCAGGTATGCTTCTGATTCCCATCAGGACAAGTGGCAATGCGTCTGGCCACTCTAATGATGTTGATGCACACATTTTTCCCAATCTTGACTTTATAGTGCCATTCAATTGTTCAACCACTCCAGAAGCCTCTGGGCGATATGCACAGTGCAATTTCTGTTTAATTTGAAATGCTTCACAAATTAATTTGATTACTTCACTGTTAAAGTGTTTTCCTCTATCTGATTCCAAAGATACTGGGAAACCAAACCTAGGTATGAGCTCACGTAACAACAGTTTTGCAACTGTAATACTGTCATTTCTCCTAGTAGGGTAAGCCTCCACCCACTTTGAAAACAGACACACTATGACTAGAACATATTTTAGTCCTCTGCATGATGGTAACTGTATGAAGTCGAACTGGAGTCTTATAAATGGGCCCTCTGCCTTTCCAATCTTTCCAAACCCAATTATCGTCTTCCTGCCTGGATTATGCATTTGGAAAGTTAGACATCTCTGGCCAAGACTCTCTGCAACAGCCCTGAATTTGGGATTGTACCAATTTTGTCTGAACAGCCTAATCATTGCATCTCTCCCTATGTGTGTGTCTCCATGATGCATTCTAGCCATTTGTGAGAGTAAACAGTCTGGCATGACTGGTCTGCCATCTGCATTGATCCACACTTCATCTTCTCCTCTTTGGGAGCAACCCACTTTGATCCACAAATTCTTCTCACTTTCATCAACCTCATCTTGCAATTTCTTCACCTCATTCCAAGTTTCAGGTGGCATATACAGCATAAGTTGGCAGCTGATTCCTATTCTTTCCACCCTCTTATTGACTGACGTTCTGGTTTTGGCACAATGTTGAGCCACCAAGTCTGCATATCTGTTGCCGACTACCACCCAGTCATCTCCTGACTGATGTGCGGCACATTTCACCACAGCCAATTCTTTTGGTGATTGTATTGCTTCTAGCAATTCCCTTACAAATTGTCCATTTTTAATGGGGGATCCTGAAGAAGTCATGAAATCCCTCTGCATCCACAGTTGGCCAAAATCGTGCACAACCCCGTAACCATATTGACTATCAGTAAATATGGTCACTCTCTGATTCCTCCCAATTTTGCAAGCTTTTATCAAAGCAATCAATTCAGCTACTTGTGCAGATTTGACTCCTGGTAAATAGGATGCTTCAACTATTCCAGTTAATTCACATACTGCATAGGCAGCAGTTAGTTTACCATCTTCATGTCTTTGACATGAACCATCGACAAATAACTCCCTGTCTGGCTTTTTAAGAGGCTGTTCCTCTATGTCTGGGCGTGGTTTTGTACATAATTCTGTAATTTGTACACAATCATGTTCATCTTCTTCGTCATCTTTATTTGTTTCATGATATGGGTCCGGTAATAAAGTTGCTGGATTTATTATTGTACACCTTACCATGGTCACATTTTCAGCACCCATTATTATCCTCTCATATTTAGTCAGCCGACTAGGAGTAAGATGCTGAGTTCGGGTTCTTGTCAACAATATGACAACTGCATGTGGAACATACACTTTTACAGGATGTCCCATCACAATTGACTCGCTTTGTTCAATGCTCAAACAAGTCGCTGCCACTGCTTTTAAGCATCCTGGCAACGCGGCTGCTACTGGGTCCAATGTAGCAGAACAATATGCTATAGGACGTCTGTCTAGTCCATGTCTCTGCGTTAAGACAGAAAGTGCACAATTTTCTCTTTCTTGACAGAATAATGCGAATTCTCTTTTATAATCAGGCATGCCTAAGGCAGGTGCTGAACAAAGTGCGTTTCTCAATTTTACAAAAGCTTCTACACTTTCATCCTCCCATTCAACTGGGTCCTTTGCTTTCTTTTTCGTCATGTTAATTAAGGGCTTAGCCAACATGGAAAAATTTGGTATCCATTGTCGACAGTATCCTACTATTCCTAGGAACATTCTCACTTGTCTTTGGGTTACAGGCATTTGCATTCTCTTTATTAATTCTACTCTTTCAGAGGTTACTCTTCTTTTTCCCCTCTCAATTTGGTGTCCCAGATATTTAACAGCTGTCCTGCAAAACTGTAACTTTTCAGGTGAAACTTTATGCCCTTCCTCAGCCAAAAGATTTAATAAGGCTATGGAGTCAACAACACAGTCTTCTCTGGTGGTCGACGCTACTAATAAGTCGTCGATATATTGAACTAAAACTGAGCTTCCTGGCATCACTAGTTTTTCATGGCACTTTTTCAGTATTTGATTGAAAATGGAAGGACTTTCTGTGTACCCCTGAGGAACACGGTTCCACACATAGACTTTGTTCTCAAATTTAAATGAGAAAAGATACTGGCTGTCTGGATGCAATGGTATTGAAAAGAATGCTTGACACAAGTCAATTACTGTGAACCATCCTGCATTCCAAGGGATCTGGTATAGAATTACTGCAGGATTTGGTACTATGGGACAACATGGTTCCACAATCTTGTTTATTTTACGCAGGTCCTGAACAATCCTATATTTTCCACTAGGTTTCTTTAGTCCCATGATTGGTGAATTACATGGGCTACTCATTACTTCTTTTAGGATGTTTTGTTTTACCATTCAATTGATTTCTTCAATGACTCCTGCTTTTACTTCTGCACTCATTTTGTATTGTTTAGTATTTGGGAAAATCGCACCTTCTTTTACCGTAATTTGAACTGGATCTATTTTTGCCATAAGTCCTACTTCTTTTCCTGTGAAATCCCATACTATTGAGTTTACTGTACCTTTTAATTCTTCTGGCAACTCATCTTTTGTTATCAGCGAAAACATTTCATCTATATCTGTACCTTGTTTTGCAACCATAATTTTATATACATGGTCCTCATCTGGTGTCTGAACTGCCACACCATCCGGCGTGCAGAAAATTGTACAGTTCAGTTTGCACAATAAATCCCTACCTAATAAATTTACTGGGCTAGAATCGCACACTACAAATTGTTGCATTTCTCTGAAGTTTCCTATTTTGACTTCCATTGGTTCTGTAAGAGGTGTTCTAATTCTTTTATTACCTACCCCTACTACTTGGATATCTTCACCAGAGAGAGGAAGGTCTGGGATATCTGCTGATCTCACCGTAGACCTGGTAGCACCAGTGTCCAAAAGGAAAGTAATATCATTACCTTTCACATTTCCTTCAACATATGGACCAGACTGATCTACCTGTAAGGATGCGCCAAGTATGCACTCCTTCTTCCCCTCTCCTAGGCACCGTCATGAGTCGAATTTACAGTAATTGTCCTGCAAAAGAAATTGTGATGTCATATAATCATTCTTACCACTCCCTCCTGGGTATCCAATGTTTGTACCATGTTTTGCTCTGCTTACATTACCCTGAACAGGTGGAGGTGGTAATTGACTCTGGGGATTTACACCCTGCTGTGAGTCATTCTGCGTCTGTGGATTTAAGTTTTGATTTGGGCCATTATTATTCCGAATCTTTTTACATTCATCCTTCCAATGCCCCAATTTTCCGCATCCATGACAAGGAAATTTCTTTTTAGCTTCTTCTCTACTCATTCGTCCTCTAAATTTTCCACCATTTCCCGTATCACCACTCGTTCCAGAATCTTTTCCTTGATTTTCACTCGGATTTTCCAAATTAATTCCCTGCTTCTCTGCCATTTTCACCTGTGCCCACATCATCTTTTCTTGTAATTTCTTGTGTCTATCCTCAATATCGTCTCCACAATATTTTGCATACTTCAGAATCTCATCTATGGGCTTTCCCTGCAAAACACAGCATGTGTTGTTTAATCATCTGGCAAATCTCTGGCTTCAGACCGTAAACAAATCGATACACAAACTGACTCATGTTTTTGTCTCCAATGTCCTCAAATCCACTATACTGTTTAAATACCTGCAATAGACGCTCATAATAGGAATGTACTGTTTCACTGGCTTCTTGGGTTATTCGATCTATTTTCACCCAATCTGTTTCTTTCGGGGGTATTTTCCCTTTCAGGTAAGTTATCACCTGCTGATACTTTTTCATTACGTCATTTGACGGGGCACCTGTTTTCGGATCTCTGGGATATTCATCACTAGGCCAATCGACTGTGATTTTACAATCTGTCCATAAATCGGCAGGTACCACTATGTCAAACAACCCATCTAAATCCTTCAACAATACCTTTGACACCTTTACAAACCTTTCAACCTGCTTGTACCATTCAATTGGTTTTTCCCTCAATTTTGGAAAATCATTCGTAAATGATAAAATATCCTGTCTGCTCCATGGGACATGTACATATCCTCCTCCTGCAACTTCTCGCATTGGATACATCTGGTCTGCTTTTCCTGGTTCCTTCATCACATATTCTGATGCTGTTCTACTTGTTCGTGCTTCTTCCTTTTTCTTGGCCCACCTAGATCTCCATTTATCTAGATCTCCCCATTTTTGTAAAACTAACATTAATTCTCTTATTTGCAGTCTTCTTCCAGATGCATTCATATTTTCTAAATCTTTGTCCATAAATTCTGCTCTATATGGTTTCTGTAATACTTTTGATCTCCCTATTTCGATTCCCATCTGTAGTGCTAAATTGGACAATTTTTCATGGAATATCTTTACATTTCTAGTGATACTCCTACACAAGAATAATAATTCTTCATCATCATAGGTATTCAAGCGTTCTACTCCTACATTTCCTGCTATTATTTCTTCTAATTCAACTTTTAATTTATGGATATCCAATACTTTTGGAGGTGTGCACTGTTTGACTGACCCTTGTACCCATCTTTCTAAATCTTCAGGTGTTACTATGGTAGCACTTTTTGTTCCTGATGAAGTTACTAAACTTACATCTTTTGAACCTCCAGGTACATCTTTTCTGGGAGTACTATTTACAGAACCTCGAATAGGTAAATCCATGAATGATATTGTGGATTCACAGTCACTAAATTGATCCTCAATTATAACTGGAGCTTCAGGTTTGGTGTTATTCACAGGAGTAGGTGCAAGTATGGGTTGAGGACAATTTCCCTGAGTACCATATAATGGGACTACTGGACCAATTGTTACAGGTATGGTCAACGAATCAGGATGTACTTTTATCTGGGTTATTTTCTGTATTAATTCTGCTCTGGTCTTTTCTAGGGCTTCTTTTTCTTTGTCATGAAGTATCCTAGTCGTGGTAAATTCATGCATTACTTGTGGTACCAATGGAGTTTTTGGTGGTGCACTTGGGGTGCATCCACTTGTCCCTTCCTGATATGGTGGGGGATTTCTTAACATTTCCTCCATAAATTCGTCTTCAGAATCCTCATTTCTCATTAAATGTTTTGTCTTTTCTGTACATTTGCCTCCTGATTTCTCTCCTTCTGTGAATAATGGATACAATCCCTCTGTAATCATTGCCCTTCTCCATTGTTTCATCTGACCTTCTCTCGACTCACGTAAATATCTGGGGTAAAATCCTGGGTAACTCCTATTACTTCTAGATCTATCCCGCTCAAATGCCTCGGTTTCCCATTCTTCTAGCGCTTCGTACTGGGTTAATCTAGGTCTGGGTTCTAAATCATTCATCCTCAATCTTAAATTTTGAAGAATTCGCCCATTGAACGTGCCATTCTGGGGAAATGCTAATACTCCATCATTTTTGGTGTATTCTATCCAATTCTCCATCCATACACAGGTATGATAACCTCTCTCCATCATCATAAATGATGCTGGCGTTTTAGCTGGTGGAATAATAATTCCTTCTCTAGTTTTGATTGGTTTGTCCTTTTTAAAATAATTCTTAATCTTTTGTAAGAATGACATTTTTCTCCTTTCTCCGTACATTCTACCTAATCTTCTGTGTACAAAATTATATTCTGCAAAACCTAGGAATCTTCTATCCGGACGAGTTCCTGTTAAAGTCGGATCACGTTTTAACATGCAATCCTTATCCACTAAGAATTTTGCTTCTATATTTTCGACCAATCAAATGTCTGCTATCTTTTATTTCCGAACCAATCCTTGCGCGGCCTTTTGGTGACGTTTCTCTGTCAACCCCTCCTTTACAATCTGCTCTTTTCTGTCCTCGCTGGTTTAACCAATTCCAGCGCGGCACCTGTGACGTCAGTACTACTCCTGACTACTGACCCCTCCTTTACAAGGGTTTTCTCCACACCCACTGTTTCAACCTACCACAGCGCGGCGTTTTGTGACGTCAGCTCCCTCTCCGGCATTTGACCCTCCCTTTACAAAATTTACGCAAACTTATTTTCTCTATAAATCTTAATTAAATTTCAGTAACAACATAAAACATTCGCTATCGTGCCAGTTTCCACTAATTTTGAAAAGGATAGTTTCTTCCACACTTTAGTAAAACCTTTCAGTTTACTAATACATATACTACGAGTAAAACACTTCCGTCTACTCTTCACACAAGCTCCAGAAGTACCTGTTACTTCTCCAATGTTACCCTTACTAGGTGATATAACATCAAATTTTTATCAGCGTACCCTTTTTGCTATTACTCACACGCATAGAGTCCCTAACGAGTACTTGAAGTCCTGCTTAACTTCTCAGTACTATTTCTGCCTGACAGATAACCTCACTGTAGTATGGCTTCCACTTGCCACCCACTATTCTTTTTACCTACCCCGGGGTATTCTGGACAACATATAACAAAACTCAAAAATAAGCGGATGTTAGTTCATAAAAAATACAAATAAAAGTCTCATTACCCAATTAACAAAGAGTAACAAAAACCGTCCTCTGCTTACCAGAAAACTGATCCAGCGCAATAATAGCCAATGGCATTCATACACCATATACTCACTTGGCCCATACATTCACACTACACTAATACTTACGCTGGGTGTCAGATGTACTCTTTTATCAAAGTCCCTGCTACCAATTACCTTCTGATTGAAGAGTAATAACTTACCAATGGATCCTTTGCTAATTGGGAAGTTTAAAATGAGTGACATTCATTATAGTACATAATCCTGAAATAACCACTGAGTCAGGAAGTTTTAAAATGTTTATCTAAAGTTTTAGCAGAGTAAAATACAGAAAACACGGTACTTGATTGTAATACCCAAGAAAAAGCATAGAAATTATTTTGCTAATAAATGACGGTGTTTAAGGAAGAGGAGAAGATAGAGACAGCAGCGCAACTAAAGGTTGCAGTATAGTTACCTAAATGCGAGAACCAAGCCCCTTGGCCAAGGAGTTGGAAAAGATAGGACCCAGGAAGGATGAAGAGCAAAGACTTCTTCCAGGATCAGGACAGGACCGGTGACCTCTCTACAACGACGCCTGCGCCGTTCCCCTCTCTGATACTCGACTTCTCTCGATTCTCCCGTCTAATGGACTCCGCCGCCCCCTCCTCAGAACCTCTTCCGGACAGGAATTCTGTCAGCAACCGATCAGCTGGGCAGTCTGGAGTTGAGAGCGCTCTGGCAATATGGACTCCTGTTCTTCGTGAACGCATGCTCTGACTAATTTACTAATGCTATATTCTATTATACCCTTCTACGCCCATGTACCTCCCCTTAATGTTGCTAAAATATGGGACCACTACTTCTGATTGGACAGGGACAGGGGGTTGATTCTCGCACCATGTCAATTTTGGCCTAAATTGTGAAGCCTATTGTCTTTACGTTCCCGCCCCTTCAAATTAATACATTCACTTTATTTCCCACCTGTCTCACGACAAATGTTATACATTTTACAGGAGAAAAGTAACAATTTTGTCCGCTGGAAACATTGGGTACATCATCTTCGGCCAATAGGTCGTGGCCTTGGGAGACGTCCAAGTTGACTTCACTTGGCAGGCATACAGGACACATGCGCAGAACCCTCTGTCTCTCGAGTTTCACAACACCAACCCAGGCCCAAGTTTACGAATTACTAAAAGTGCAAGAAGAAAATATTAAAATCACAAATAAAAAGTTTCACTGTATACCCACTTTCCCTAACTCTATTCCCATTTAATCATAATACTATCCTGCATTAGTAGCGTTAAGAAAACGACAATTTAATAATGACATGAGAGCAAGCTTAAGCATGTGAAAACATTTAGCGGCCATTTTAATGCACACTGCGCAGAAGCAGAAGTTTCCCACCAAGCAAAGAAAGACGTCACACCATGTGATCAGGTTGCGACATGCGCAATAAAATCCCGCGCTTTTAGCGTCCATCTTGGTTTATGGACAAGCGTTATTCATTAGTAAAACACATAGGCAAGCGTCTATCCCTTTTGTGTTTGTGAATGCAAGGATTAGTATTGACAGTACAAGTTTAATAAATTAATACTATGAGGAAGATTGCATACAAGCAAGTTTCAATTTTGAAACCTTGCTCCATCAGCATGATGGCCCAAAGTCCCAGGACAGCACTTATCCTGCAGTTGATTTAGCGGCAAATGTTATTGTTTCAATTTATCCAACAGCAACACAGACCGCAACCATAGCGCAACCAGAGGAACCCAAAATTTGCAGGTAAGGGACACGGTAACCAGTGCTGATTTTCCCTCTTCCTGAGGAGTTGGGTGGTGGAGAATCAGGTTGGTTCACATGGGAGCTTTTTTGGGTGCTTCTCAGATGGGAGGCAGTGGCTGTGGCAGACTGTGCGCTGTGGTCAACATGCGGATGGCATAAGTTGGAGTGTGGAGGTCAAACAGATAACATTTTTAAAGCACCTAAGGGATACCAGCAAAGTGGGTGTCACGGTATGTGTTTTGGCGACTTGAAGACCATATTTTGTAAAAATCCCATCCTAATGTTCCATGAAACGTGGTTGCGGGAAAAGCCTACACTAGAAGGTTTTTCAGCTTTTTGTTGAATGGTTGTAAAATTAGTGAGGGAAGATTATCTGGCATGCTACTTATGCTTGTCTCATCAAAAATTGCCAAGATGCCAAAATGGTGGAAATAAATAAATAACATGCTCATATTATAGTAATGCATGGGAATTTGCTGCCAAATGAAACCCTAATGACGCATGCAATGATAGGCAAGATACCGGAGTTATATAAAGTCCCAAAGGCAGGCTTTCTCTGCTGGAACTGCTCTAAAACAGAGGAAACTATCTGTAGGTTACTAGAAGAAAAGGAATACATTTGCCTAAAAAGGTGCAGTCCACAGGATTTCCCAGCAGGTAAAACATTCTGAAATGGTAACCAGGTATGTCCCATAGACTATTTTTGTACACATCCGGCAGCTCCATAGGTTTAAAGAGCATTAAATATTGGATATAAAAGGAAGCAATCACTGGGCAAAGAAGGTGTCTGTCTCTGTGGCATTACATGAGCTTAAATATAACCCTGAAAGAGCTTTACCGGTTGAAACTTTATATCCCAAGAAATTATAAACTTGTGTAGATTCAGCCCATATTCAATTATATAACTACCAGGCAGAAACCTGTGTAGAAGCAGAATTTAATAATATCTCAAATAAGCTGGCATGGTATAGTTCTATAATTCATGAAGTTGTTGGGTGCCTTCAGATTGATAACCCAAAAAACCCATGTGTTGCCAACCTGGAAAGGGAAAGGGGAATTGTTTAGATGCAGCCTACAGAGAACAAAACAGAATCGACGAAAACAAAAAAAACAAAAAACAAAAGCAATTATTACTCAAGGTATGGATAGTAAAATAACTAGAGAGAAACTACAAAATATTGATGAGATAAAAAAAAAATGAAAATTAGAATATGAATTGGCAAGTAGATAATATTGTAATAGCAACGGGGGACCAACGACAGTTCTGGGTTG
The DNA here is from genome assembly GCA_963921515.1 of Calotriton arnoldi. Lineage (NCBI taxonomy): Eukaryota > Metazoa > Chordata > Amphibia > Caudata > Salamandridae > Calotriton > Calotriton arnoldi. The sequence continues at coordinate 56,467 of CAWUFW010021468.1, read as the reverse complement.
TTTGCACAAAATATCAGAGAAAAAATATAGAGTGGACAAAATATTGTGTCAAGGATATTGAGGACAAAAATATTATAAATATGAATTTCTATGGGTAAGCAAACCTCACCTGTTCTTAATTCCACATATATGTACCTTGAAGATATATATATTGTCAACGTATGCAGATGTGGAGTTAAGGATAGTAAATCTATAGTTATCTTCTTGACATTTTCGTCTTTGATATTTTTGACATGATATTTTGGCCACACAGTATGTTGCCTTGTTACTCTGCCAGACAACCGAGTTCTGGAGTAGGAAGCTAATGAATTTGAGACAAACTCAATTTAGCTAAAAATGTGGTGGTAGAAGAAAAATGGGAAAACAACCTTCAGAATCTCTTTGGTAACCACAATGTTAATCTAATGCAGGAAAGTGAGGGAATCAAGGACTCTTTTGATGAGGTTAAGATTATAAACATTATCCAGAATTTGAACCTATTCCAAGAAGCTGAACCTGATAATCTCCCAGATTTTGTGGTTAAAAACAACATTGAGGGGCGGGCAAAATCTTTTGCGCTTCTATTTCAATAGATAACAGTGACAGGAATTACGCCTAGAAGGGGCAATTGTAAAACCTATCTATAAAAAGGGTGATGGGAGTCTATGGCACAACTATAGATTATTTATTTATTTGTTTGATCAATAGCATGATAATACACACATAGCATAAAAACACAACACATATTAAAAACATCATAGTGCATAAATTCACACTAATATATACAAGTAGTAAAAGAATTAGCAGCATAACAAAACATCAGGCACAGTATCTAAAATACAGCTAGATGTGTCACTTTTTCAAAGATTGAAATATAAAGTAAAAGAGGATTTAAAAATATGTGGAGACTAATATTGATAAGAGCTAAAAAGTATTTAGCTTACGACACTAAACTTGGGTCAGGGCCTTCACTAGAGTTTCCCCCTACTCCAGTGAAAAGGGATTGTGTAACTACCTTGGTCCTCAACCACCAAGCATATAAAAGGTATCTAGTTAAAGAAAAAACAAGCCATTTGGTTGTGTCTGAGCTAAATACATGCAAAGCTTCTGAGGGGCGGGAAAATGACAACACCCGGCATGCAGGAGCAATCCATTTTTTCCTCAAAGTAGCATATACAGGGCAGAAAAACAAAAAAGGTTCAAGGGTTTCAACAGCAGAGTTACAGGACGGACACATAGGAGTGAAAGATGAATTTGTCCATCTGCTGCTAAAAACATTTAACGAAAGAGTGCCAAATCTGAACTGTATATAAAGTGCACGTGCCTGCGGTAGTTCTACATCATCCATATACCTTTGAAATCTAAAACAACTTGTAACATTTAAAAAATGTGTAGTTAGAGTGCCTAATGACCTGGGTTCAGTGCAACCAATATTAATAAAATTCCAGTACGTAAATTTCAGCTGGGGGATCATTTTTTTTGTTATGGAACGTGGATCATCCCACAGAGTACCCAACCCTAATTTAAAAAGCCACCCCTTAACTTTCCCAAACCAGGGCAAAAGACCTTTTTTCTTTTGGAGCGATAGTAATTCTACTACAGCATCTTTTACGGGTATTTGGGGATTACTAACCCAGAGTCTCACCAAAACAAAAGCACCCTCAGGACAGCACAATGGGAGATCGATTTTAACCCAAGGTCGAGGCGTAATGGCAATAGGGGTGTATTCTTCGGAATATTTAGAAGAGCTCTTAAAAATGTATTTTCAGCAACTTCTAATTGTTTTATATCCTCAAGACCCCATAGTTCTGCCCCGTATAGTGCTGCGCCCAGGCTTTTGCCCTATGTATTTCTAACATAGGGGAAATAAGGCGAAACGCTGAGCGTTTGGCACTTTTCACTAGTGCACAATCCTCATGTTGAAGCGTCAAGGTACTTTTCAAAATTTGAGGGGACCATGCCAGATTGTCACTAATTCTAATGCCTAGGTAATCAAAGGCATTGACCTGCTCTAAGGGTTGGCCTTCCAACAGTACTTTCCCCTTGGCAGATTTATAGGGATTGAAAACCATATACTTGGTTTTCGTACAGTTAATTATCAAACCCCGGGATTTGCAAGCGTTAGGAAATTTAGTTAAAACATTCTGAATGCCCATTGGCGTTTTTGATATTAGTAACGTGTCATCGGCGAACAGGAGTGATGGTATTTGCTCGCCTCCCAATTTCAGTGGGTCACCTCCACAGTCATACAACTCATTTATTAGCTCATTCATGAATAAGGTAAACATAGTTGGGGCCAGCACACACCCCTGGCGCACTCCTTTCCCAATTAGAATGTTTTCAGACAACCTCCCATCTTGACTCCATCTGACTCTGGCATAATTATCGTGATGTAACCTGGTTAAAAGATGGAGTAGGGCAGGGGGAAGGCCCATGTCTCTCAGGGTAGTCCAGAGCCTAGTGCGATTGATGGCGTCAAAAGCAGTTTTGAGGTCAACAAAAACTACATAGAGGTGGCCCTTCTTAAGTTTAACCTCTTTCCAGATGAGCATTGTGAGAAGTTGGACTGGTATATGCTGTTCACTAGTTAAAGTGGACACCTTGCACCAGTACAATTCGACTCTTATGGTAGGTAGGTTTAAGACAACCTTTACAGAAAGCTATCCTAGTGGTAGCTGTGGAGAGCAGCCTTCAGGCTAAGTCTTGGAGGAATGTAAAGCAGCTTGTTTTACCACACAATCTCTTGAATCACCAAATGAAAAGACACCACACAGGTATATAAATCAAATATATATGTATTTATTTCTAAACAACTCTCTACTAATCTCTTGTGAGATTAGAAGTCAGGAACATATGCACAAATCACCGTTTCACAATAAATTAAGCACAAATATGGCTGGGGCCCTAGGGGCGTACCAGACCATATACTAAAAAAGAGACTTAAGAACAACGACTTGCAAAGGGACAAGGCCCAAGGCCTTCAGAAGTGCTGGGGCCTCACGAAACCACCCAAGGCAGGTAAGTAAAGGACCCACGGGGTACGCGTGCAGTGAGTGAACACAGGCGCGTATCGCCGTAGACTTCAATGGGGCAAGTCACGGTTGGAAATTAACAGTTTAAGGGCACTTCGGGAGTAGCTACAAGCAAGTCACTTACAGGGTAAGTAGTTCTAGGGCCAACACCCACAGGAGCACTGTAGTGCTGGAGTTACCTCACCCAGGGAAGCAGGGTGCATAGGTGTCCTTTGCTGTCGGGTCGCGGCGTCGTTTTTAATGGGAGCCAATGAAGACTTGCTGCTTGTGAAGCCAGAAGAAGTGTCCGGTGGAATCCAAGCCTGGATTCGGAAGGAGGAAGACCTGAAAGCAGAGGGGACAGTGTTCAAAGTCACTTGGCAGTGACCCGGGGCAAGGAAGATGAATGCCCACCGTCGTCGACAGATTCAGGTCGTTCACGGGTGTCTTGACTATTCGGCCACGAGGTCCAGAAGGCGTAGAGGACAACCAGGAGCTGGATTCGGCATTCTCCACAAAGTCTGCAGCTGACTGCAGTGTTGGCAACCCGATTAGAGCCAACAAGCCTTGGTAGCAGCAAGTCTCGTGGAAAGAACAAAACATCAATGGTGCAGACCAGCAAGGTCTGGAGGACTCACCCAGCAAGGGTAAGTCAGGGCAGGCCTGGAGCAACGAGGGGAGCCCTTTGGATTTGTAGAAAAGTCTTCAGGGGGCCCACAAGCCGGCTGGCAAGGGATTGCAAAGACGCTTCAGGAGGATTCCTTCAACAGGAGTCCACGGTCACTCGGGACGGGGTAGGCCTCTGATCTTGGGAGGAATCTCTGCTAGAGGATGGGACCACACGTGGTCTAAAGCACCGGTTCATAGAACGTCGAGAAGGGGTTGCACTCGAAAATAGTGCACTGTACACAGGGACTGCGGTTCCTCGTCACTCGTGGGGTCCACTTGCCTCAGCTTCGCTGGGGACTCACGATGGCCTTGGAGAAGTCAGGAAATTCTCTTCCTGGGCTGCAGGGACTTCGGGCTCTGGCGGGAGCTGCGTAGTTTTCGACCGTCATTGCAGTTTTTGGTGCCTGCCAAGCAGGGGAGTCACTCCTTGACTCCAAGGGAGATTCTTCAGTCTTCCAGAGGTAGTGGAACGTCGAAGGTCCAGGATTCTTCTTTAGAGCGTCATCCAGGGATATCTAGTTTGCAATGGCAAGGGTTCCTTATCTTATACTAAAAGGAAGGGAGGGACTAGCTCTATGACCCCACCTATGGGAGGGTCAGGGGAGTGGGTGGCTACACCCACTTTCCTTTGTCCAGTTTCACGCCAGAGCAGGGGCAGGTAGCCCCTGAGCCGGTTTGAACTGGTGTATGCACAGAGGAGCCTTCTGCTCCCCCAGTGCAGGACTTCAAAGCACTCTAGGAGTGCACCCACCCAGCCCCAATACACTAAACCCTGTCTGGGAGGTGGTCACACCTCCCTGTGACAGGATACCTATTGTTGGGCCTCCTCCACTGCGAGTTTCGGTCATCAGCAGGAGGGCAGCCCAGTGTCTGTTACTGGTGGCATCCATTTTGTGATGCCAGGGCTCTTCAGGATTCTACCGCGTTTCCACAGTAGGTACATGTCTATCCCTCTAGAAGGGTGGGATCATACTCCCACACCAGTTACTGGTGTGGGGGTATGATTCCAAGGTGTTTGACACCAAACACGACATGTTTTGATGCAGCCATTCCAAAGTTAGCATTAACCGCGAGGTTATAATGCACTTAAGACTATATGGTTTGACCGCATTCACAAACAGCCCCAGAGAATGGACTCTGAGAGCTGCAGAGGGGCCCTGCTCAGGCAGAGGCACCCTCTCACATAGAAACTAAGCACCCTGCCCTCAGGATTGATAGGGCCTGCCTTAGGGGTGACTGATAGGTTTAAATGTGTGTGCAGGGGAGATATAGGGAACCTATATCTCAGTGAGGGGTGCTATCACCTCCTCACCCAGGCTGCAGTAGCAGGCCTGTGGTGTCAGATTTAGTCTGCTTCCCAGGGGTGGCATAATACATGCTTCAGCCCCTGGTAGGCATGTGAAGTACCTATGCCCCTGGTACCTAAGGTACCATATACTAGGGACTCATAAGGTACCACAGTATCCAATCACTAGTGCACCTTGAGTGCACTCCAAGTCGTTTAGAGAGAACAGAGAGGCTGGGGCCCTGATTGGCAGGGTCCCAGCCAGACTATAGCCAGAAACCAGTGTAAACATCAGAAAAAAAGTGGGGGCAACATAAGAGACAGATCCTACTCTCCTACAAGCATTAAAAAACGAAACACTTGATCCAATGTGCTGGTAGCAGCTCTGAACCCCGCCTTCAAGTGCAAAAGTATGTTATTATCCTCTGCCCAATTTTGGTTGCGTGTTAAAATTAATTTGCCAAAGATTTTTTGTGACACATCTATGAGGCTGATGGGCCTATAATTTGCAGGGTCCCCTTTGTCCCCTTTTATAAATATTGGGATAATTTCGGCACCCTTTCATGTGGCCGGGATCACACCTCCACGAGTAATGGCATTAAAAACTGAGTGAAGCAGAGAGCCCCAGATATTGGGTTCCGATTTATATAGGTCACCCGGGAGTCTGTCTAACCCAGGGGCTTTGCCAGTTTGGAGAGAAGTAATTGCATTTTTAACTTCCACAAGGGTAAAGCTCACTTCCTCGTTACAAACAAACACATCATTGCAAACCCTAGGTTCATCCCCTGCATCACCCACAACCTCACCATTCTCCTCAGAGTATAGTGCCTGAAAATACTCTTCCCAAGTGTGCGGCTGTATATAGAAATTGTTTTCAGCAACCTGGTAAGTAACCCCCTTGGAGAAGAGATGCCAGAATAACCGGGAATCCTTTAACCTAGAAGCCTCGACTAGGGTGCGTCAACTCTCTGTTTCCCAATTGCGTATGGCTTCCCTTTGAGTGCTCTTATAGGACTTCCTTTTGTTCTGTATCTTCAGCCTCCTCCCCTCCTTTACAGCCTCCATGAGTTCTGCTTTTGACTTCCTACAATCCTTATTGTACCAAACGGCATTTTTACGTTTTCGAGGAAGTGACCCTCCCTGGCTGCTGAAATAGGGCGAGATATTATTCGCAAGATCTTGGTAGCTGGCTAAAATAGCATCATCATTTAAGGAGGCGTTAGACATCTTCACAAGAAACTGCACCACCTCTTTATAAACTTCCGGAAGAAGCTTGCCATCGGCAACTACATTAGCCCACTTAATTCTCCTATTATTGTTAGTTGTTACTACCTGAGCCCTTGTTAGACTTTGCTGGGGCCTTAGAACCGGTAGCCCTGTAAAGCTTAAGAGTAGAGCGTTGTGGTCGCTATCATTTCGATTTAAAATGGCCATATCACTTACTTGTGGCCAAAGATCGAGATCGACAAAGATGTAATCTATTCTACTTCTAGAGCTCCCCCTCTTAAATGTGTGATCTGCACTAGGGTCCTGAGAGAGTCCTCCCGTTACATGCCCGCACCCCCTGTGCAAGAGTAAACGATAACACTTGCTGCGCTACACAAGTTGATCTTTTAATTGTTGAAATTTGGAGCCTCTTGATGCCTGTAGCTTCTTCCTCCTCCCGGACTAATTCCTGCACGTAGTCCACCGGCTCGTATGTAGTATTAAAATCTCCTGCAATAATGAGGGGGTTTTCATTATTGTCGGATTCAAGGAAATTAATTAACGTTGTCATGGTGTCTGAGGGTTTGTGTGGACTTTTAAACCTATTGTAAATGTTAACAATCCTAACATAGATGTCCCCTTTGAGCGAGGCCATGTCAATGGCCAGAATCTCCTGGAAGTCTATATCTAAACGCTTTATTTTACAAGCGAGTGTTGTTTTAGCCCAGATCAACATGCCTCCCGCGGGTCTACCAGATGATGAATTTTAGCTTCTATGCTAAAAGAGGTGAAACCCACCCTATGAATCGGTTCGATAGCCAAGGTTTCTTGAAAAAGACACATATGACAATTGTCCACAAGTGTACCCCACTCAGGATCATTGAGTTTAGAACGTAACCCTGCAATGTTCCATGAGAGAATATATAGCTGCTGATCAATAGGGGATCCACCCTTCCATTTCTGACTTACTTCAGGGCTAGCCCTTGTTATACATGTGGGGATTACCCTACTGTCAGATGGGCTAAGTGGAGTGTAAATCTCTGATTCAATAGGGTGGGAAAGTATCAGCACCTCCGCTAGCGAGCCAGCCTGAGTGGGGCCCTGAGGTATCGTGGGGGCGTCTTTTCCAGGGTCCAGTCAGTCTAGTTCGTCCATGACTGATAATGCCTCATATCTGTTGCTAATCTCAATAGGGGGTAGTGCCTTTCTCATCTGGTCGTATCGTGTTGGTCTGGGATTTGTTAAGTATGGTAAGCCGCTAGGAATAAGGTGTCTATAAAAAAAACCAGCGGCATTATGCCTATCCCCTGGGCTGAGTGAATTGCTGCCGCTCCTAATTATAGACCCCGCAAGTTCCGGACTTCGACAGTTTATAACAACACAATCTCCGTCGATGGACTTGCGTAGGGGACCTACCTAACCTACTCTTCTTACCATCAGGATGTCTTTGTAACTTGAGTTATCATACTCTGCCGAGTGGGATAGCCAGTGACAAACCTTATTTTTTAACTGGACAACAGATTCTTGGGAACTGTCCTGAAGCGAAGTGACGTTAGTGAGTATAGCAACATAAGGATAACATTCCGGGGGTAGATCGAGGATAGCCTTATGTGGTTGATTAGTAGGGAAGGCCACAGCGTTTGTTTGACTGGGTAAGTGCCTTAAAGGGCCGTTCCCCTTTCGATAACCATCAGCATACTGAATGTCTAACCTAGGCCTACCAACAGTAGCTCTACTGTCATTTATAAGACTAGTATGTTCGGGGACCCTATTTCCAAAGTTAGCCTCCCCCATGGTATTCCCTGGCTGGATATCTCTGGGCTTGTTATAGGCTAAGGCACCATTACAAGTTATGTTAGAAGTGCTCTTTTATCCTGTTAGTGCAGTATCTGAAGTTTGCAAGGTTTCAACCTGTGAAGAAAGGGCTACCTTCCCCTCACCTGAAATAGTCTTTGGGGGATTATTCATGGGATTGGTGGGACCTGCACCATGACCCTTTCTTAGTAAATCCTCCATAGCTATTACCCTGTCCAGCAGTTTCTCAAGAGGGGCTGTAACTGTTTTATGTGGTGCATATAGACCCGAACCCTCCTCTACAGTAGCAGCAAACTGAAGAGTCTCAATTTGGCCATTCATTTTTTCCATAACAGTGTCCAGGTGTTCTAGACGGCCCTGGAGTAAGGCAAAACTATTGTCTATAAGATCTTTGATCCGTGCAAGAGCAATATCCAGAACAGTCTCCCCAACAATAAGAGGAGCAGCAACCCCAGACGCACTGCATGTTGGTACAGGTAGAATAGCATCAGTCTGTGTGCTGATGGAGCTGGTTTGTATCACCTCCAAATTAGCGTGCCGAGGCCATTTTTTTGGTTTAGGTATTTGTGTGCCCGCACCCCTCCTTCGCTTCACTGGTGGCTCTCTCGGTTTGTCCTCACTATGGGGTTTAGAAATCCGTGATCTAGTGGATATACTTGGCCCTTTTAAGGCGTCCATGGTGGATACTTCCATGTCAGGTACGGAAAAAGACTGAAGTTGTTCTTGCGAGGCAGAGGATGAACAAGTTTGAGAGGCACCACCCAAGGCAATAGTACCTAATGAGGAGCGCCTCTGTAGGGATAATGGTTCTAGGGACAAATGCCTCTCTGTCACTTCAATCTAGTGGCTGAGCATTGATTCGCCCCTGACAATAAAAGCGTCCAGGGTACCCGCTACTCCCTTACGTTTGCTCATTGTGAAGTCAAGAGTAAACAACACCACGGGCACAAAAATTAAAATACAAGGCGAAAAAATGCCACAGTACCTGGAATTGTGGAGATAGAATCTAATATCCTGTTGTTTGAGGGATGGCCCAGCCCAGTCTCCTCCGGGCTCCGACGGGCATGGACGGGCCCGCCCTTGGCCCGGGCTTTGCCCGGGTGCGGCCCGTGCACGCCAGCGCGTGTCCCACGCTGCGGGAGCCCGCTGTTGTTTTTAACACGCCATTGGGCGCGAAATGCGGGCGTCGGTGATGACGGCATCAGCAAGGGAGCCTGGGACTTGGAGTCCTAACGGCGGTGGCAGCAGCAGAGTAACAGGCTTCCCACGCTGCTGGAGCCCGCTGTTGTTTTTAACACGCCTCCGGGCGCGAAATGCGGGCGTCGGTGATGACGGCGTCAGCAAGGGAGCCTGGGACTTGGAGTCCTAACGGCGCTGGCAGCAGCAGAGTAACGAGCTTCCCGCGCTGCGGGAGCCCGCTGTTGTTTTTAACGAGCCTCCGGGCGCGGAATGCGGGCGTCGGTGGTGACGGCATCAGCAAGGGAGCCTGGGACTTGGAGTCCTAACGGCGGTGGCAGCAGCAGAGTAACGGGCTTCCCGCACTGCAGGAGCCTGCTATTGTTTTCAACGCGCCTCCGGGCGCGAAATGCGGGCGTCGGTGGTGACGGCGTCAGCAAGGGAGCCTGGTACTTGGAGTCCTAACGGCAGTGGCAGCAGCAGAGTTATGGGCTTGTATTTCAATAGATAACAGTGACAGGAATTACACCTGAGTCCTAGAAGGGGCATTTGTAAAACCTATCTATAAAAAGGGTGATGGGAGTCTATGGCACAACTATAGATTAATTAGTTTGACAAAAAGAGTATCTAAGACTTTTGCATAAATCCACTTAATCCATTTACAAAAATAGATAATGTTAGAGCTGCTAGCCATAGGGTGGTCTTTCCCTAAGTCTTTTGCCCTTCACTTTGTGCTGACATTTGTTTTTGTTAGCCTTAGGACTCTGTGCACTATACCATTGCTAACCAGTGCTAAAATGCTTGTGCTCTCTACCTTGCACCTGATTGTCATATTTAATTTATTTATTAGTCCCTTGTAGAGTTGTACACCATATACCCAGGGTCTGAAAATTAAATGCTATGAGTGGGTCTGCAGCATTTATTCTGCAACCCACATAAGTAGCCCCTTAAAACATGTCCCAAGTCTGCCATTGCAGCCTGAATGCAATTTTAAACTGCCAATTCAACTTGACAATATATCCCCCTTGACAAGCCTTAAACTCCCCTTTTATTGCATAATAAGAAACCCCTAAGGTAGGCCTTCGATAGCCCCTAGGGCAGGGTGCATTGTAAATAAAAGGTTGGATATGTATTTTTAAGTCTCATATCTCCTTGTAATGAAAAACTCCTCAATTTGTTTTTTACTACCGTGAGGCCTACTTCTCCCATTGGATAACATTGGATTGCCCTTTTACATTTAATAAGAGCTAACTTTTGATTGGGAACAGGTAAACATTTCATGTGTGGTGTCTGAGATATTATATATAAAAATTCTCTTGAATAGTGAAGATGGATTTTAAGTTACAGTTCTGAAAATGACACTTTTAGAAAGCTTGCATTGTTCTGCTCTGTTTGGTGCCAGCATACTGTTTCTTGGTCACATGACTGGGTGTAGTTGGTGGTTGGACTTTGCTTAATCCCCCAGACAGCCACAAAATAGAGGGATTAGGTGTGTATGGGTAGGCTATCAAGTGGCCGGATGGGGGGACGGAGCGGGGCATAGCCCCACTTGCAACTGAAAAGGCTATGATCTGCCTTCTCACAAAGGATTTGCCATACCTACATTGTTCATGCAGCCAGCTTGGAGCATGGGCAGGGCAGTCAGGGAACCTCAAGCACTTCAAAGGAAATTCTCTAGAAACTTCTTTTTCAAAGAAGGCACCAATCTCAGTTCACTTTCTGGACCTATGGAATGACTCTCAGAGGACTAATTTCTGTTGTGGCCTAATGTGCACTCCGCAAAACTGCCTTGCTGCACTTAGAAGGACTGCTTTGCTGCCTGGAGACTGTTTTAAATCCTCAGAGAACTGCCCTGCTACTTGAGCCCTGTTTCATCATGTGAACCCAGGACTACCAGAGTTATTCCAAGGGCTATTTGTCTGGCCTTCTGATCGGAGCCTCAGGAACAGAAAAGACTCCAACCATCTTGAACCTGCGACTCTACCCAGTCTGAGTGAGTCCTAACCCGTAAAGTGGTGCTCCTCCAGGCGTGGGCCCTTGGTGGTGGAGCTAAAGGTGCCCAGAAAGCCAAAACCCAAAACTTAGGACTTTGACTAAAATCTGCTCTGCAAACCGAGGGAAAACCGGGTCCAATCTGCTCGTCTATCTGCCTAAGGTGCATCGTCAGTTGGCCTGACTTCCTGGCAGCTCCGTTCTTCTCCCCAGCAGAAAATCCTGTTCAGTGGTCCTTTGCCAAAGGGATATTGAGTCTCGTGGAAGTCTTGTCAGCTACAGCCTCCAGCTTTGTCCCGCTGGGGATTTTCCACTCCCAGAAAAGAGACGAAGTCCGAACATAGAAGTCTACACCACTACTTCTCCCAGCGGATCCTTGATAACAACGTTCCTCCTCGGACACCACCAACAGCCTTGCCCCACTGAACGTTACCTTCTCAGAACATTTTCTTAAAAATTTTAATAATTCATAACTCTGGTTATACTGATAGTTTATTTGTCATTTGGTGTCAAATACTTTATTACAATTTACTCTATTGTTCTAAATTGGTGTGGGATTTTTTTGTGATGTGTTTTCGCTTCATCACTGTTTGTGTACTGCATAAATACTTTACACATCGCCTCTAAGTTAAGCTTTTGTGTCAAGCTACCAAAGATTTAGCACAGGTTAATTTAGTGACTTTGTGGTTCACTGTGACAGGGATTGTGGCTGCTGCTTGAAGAGGGGCCACCCCCCCCATTCAACCAACAACCCAATTTATCTCAGATAATTACCAAAAATCTAATTACATTAGAGCAGGGTGATTTAGAGAACGGCATTCAATGGTAGCTCATTGCTTTGCATTGTGGGCTATTCTTCAGAAGTCAATAGAAGTAAACAAACACTTTGTGTGTGCTTTATCGACTTACAAACAGCTTTTGATACTGTAGATAGAGGTAAACTATTGAGAAAACTGACTAATTGGGATATAACATCTGGCCTTCTCTCCCTGAGTCAACAAATGCATTCATCAAACTGGTCAAACATGATGTGACGGGCCGATTTTAAAACAAAATCTGAATATCAAATGGACTGCATCAGGTGTTTTATCCCCAACTTTATGTAGTGGATATCCATTTTGGAAACAACCCACTCTTTTTCACCTAAAGTGGGTAATATGCTCATCCTGTATTTGCTATATACTGATGATCAAATTCTTATGGATTATAAGGCTATCAATCAATCAATCAAACATTTATAAAGTGCTGCTTCTCACCCGAGAGGTTATCCAGGTACTATGCTGCAGAGTGACTTGAAAAGCTAGGTTTTGAGACTCTTCCTTAAGTGGGTCAGAGGGTGAAGTGAGAGGTGGATGGGAAGGGCATTCCAGCTCTTGGCAGTGAGGTGGGAGGAAGAGCGTACTCCGATGCAGCACCGTCGGATGCGTAGAATATGTGCGAGGGTGAGATGAGCAGATCAGACGTTCCTTGAAGGAAGGTGGAAGTTCTGGTGGTGGCTCATGTAGGCAGGGCCTTGGTCATGGATGGCTTTAAAGGCGTGGGTCATGAGCTTGAATTAGCATCTTTAATGGATGGGAAGCCAGTGGAGGTCCCTCAGGTGCTGGGTGATGTGGGTCATCTTGGCAGGTTCACGGTGAGTCTGGCTGCTGCATTCTGGATCGTCTGGAGTCTCCTCAAGATTTCAGTGGTGGTGCCTGCATAGAGTGTGTTGCCGTAGTCCAGTCTGCTGGTGATGAGTGCCTGTGGCACAGTTTTCCTGGTGTTGATTGGGAGTCGTTTGAAGACTTTGCTGGACATGCGAAGAGTGTGTCTAAGCAGGCTGAGAAGACAAAGTTGGCCTGGTGTTTCATGGACAGTTCTCTGTCCAGGATGATACCAAGGTTGCCGGCGTGGTCTTTCAGAGCGGGGGTGGGTCCGAGTTCCGATGGTCACCAGAAGTAATTCCAGAGGGAGGAGTGTCTGCCAAAGATCAATATTTCAATCCTGTCCGAGTTGAGCTTCAGGCAGTTGTACTTCATGGAGGCTGAGACATTCTTCATGCAGTTGTGGAAGGAGATCTTTGTGGTGGCATAATCCGCTGAGGGTGTCAGGATGAGCTGGGTTTCGTCGGTGTAGGAGACTATGTTGATGTTGTGGACTCTGACTGTCCGCAAGTGGTGTCATGTAGATGATGAAGAGGGATGGGCTGAGGGAAGGGCTTTGAGGGATGCCCCAGATGGTGTGCTTGGGTTGAAAGGTGAAAGGAGGGAGATGTGTTCTCTGGGTGCGCCCCGTGAGAAAGGAAGCCATCCATTTGAGTGCATTGTCTCTGATTCCGACAGGGCCGTCTCTAGGGTGCTGTGACCAGTGCTGACTTCAGGGGGTGCCGTGTTTGCAAGTTTATTTTGGTTTTAAAAGCCCCTTCTGCCATGTTCCTGGCCTCCAGCAATTTGCAGACAATAAAAATGTCAAGCTAACTCTTGTGATAAATGTTCTTCCTGGAGAGAGATCGGAGTTTTGTCCAGTTTAGGTTTTGACTAATCATAAAATAGCACAGAGAATTAATATGCCTGCTGCAAAGAATGTGTACCATGCAGATCAAAACGTTCATACATTGTAAATAGGTCAGTGGGCTAATGCTTTTCTAAAAGACATCCTTTTGTTACTTGAAGTTTATCAGTTAAAATCCCACTATAGAACAGTGAATCATTAACTGTCATCAAAGAACTGCAATGCACACTACAAAGAATAGATTAGAGCATCGATTAATGTTGCAAAAAGGATTCATTTGGGTAGAAATTGATTCTTCTTATAAAAGAGAACCCCCAATTATGGTGCTCCATTTTAAATTCTGAGTTTATGCTTCTCCAGACCAAGCACTCTTAAACTATACTGCCTAGCAGTATGGATGACATGTCACTCCTACAGCTCTGGTGTATGTAACTGTAGGAAAGTAGTATCTGCTTCTTATGGTTACCCCCACTTTTTGCTTGATGTGATACTGTTTTTGACTAGTCTGACTGGGATCCTGCTAATCAGGACCCCAGTCTATCTGCTTTCTCCTTAAACTGTTGTGTTAAGTACTTAAGTACACCCCAGATTGGATACTGGGGCACCCTTGTCAGTACCTAGTATTTGGTACCCATGTTCCCAGGGCATAGGCACCCCAGAGGTCTCCCATGGGCTGAAGCATGTATTATACCACCCCTGAGAGACCATTCAAAATGGAACTACAGGCCTGCCATTGCAGCCTGTGTAAGTTGGTGCATGCACCTCTTACTAAAGATATAGGTTTACTATATCTAAGGGTCACTGCACTTAAAACCTATAAGTCACCCCTATAGCAGGCCTTTACAATCCTGAAGGCAGGGTGCTTGGTTCTAAGTGAGAGGGTGCCCCTGCATGAGCAGGACATCTATGCAGCCTACGGAGTCCATTCTCCCGGTTTGTCAGTGAAACAGCCATATACTATATAGAGGGCACCGCGTCATTGCGCGATGACCATCTCGAAAACGGCTGCAACGAATCCTATCATGTTTGGTATCAAACATGTTGGAATCATACCATAAACGGTGTGGGTGGTATGATTCCAAGCACTGGAAGAGCCCTCCCTTAGGCTCTCAGTGTTCCCGGTACCAGCCTTCTAGTCCCAGACAGCACAAAATGGTTGCTGCCAACCAGAGACACATTTCTGCCCTCCTGCTGCTGAGCCAAGCTCGAGCAGGGGAAGGTAGAACAATAGGAATCCTGTCACAGTGAGGTATGACCACTTCCAGACAGGATTTAGTGTATTAGGGCTGGGTGGTGCACTTGCCAGTGCCTGAAAGTCTGCATGAGGGGCACATTTGGTGTCCCTGTGCATAGTCCAGTTCAAACCAGTCCTTGGCTCCCGCTCTGGTACGAAACTAGACAAAGGACATGGGAGTAACCTCCCCCCTGTCCAGACCCTCCCTGGGAGGGTCCCCTGAATCTTTTCATCCCTTTCCCTAGGGTACTTAAGAGCTTACCTGGGTGTAGTTCCCTAGATTTGTCGTGGGATAAGATTCAGAATTGAAACCACTGCACTTCTACCGTCTGGGCACTTTTGACTTCGCTGGACTTCGTTTGGACCTGACTTCGTCTCCCTTTCAGTCTGCTGCATTGTCTGTGCCTGTGCATCATACAGGAACCTTCCAAGGCCTGTGAAGCATCAAGGACTACCAAAGTAATCTCCCTTGGAGTGAAGGTGTCACTCCCCTGCATTCAAAGGCACCGCAACTAAGTTGACTGGTCTGCAGATCCTGAACTCCTCCGGACTCCGTGGGCTCTGCCACACAGGTGGTGGTTTTCCCCAGCTCCTGAGGCCTGCTCTACCCTCTCACCAGGTTTGAGGCCAGTAGTCCTCGTTGGGGTTGCAATAACCGAACCCCTGAGTACCGCATCCCCTTTGCAGTTGCAAAGCTTGTTGACATCTTTGCAAGATCTTCGGGCTCCAAGTAGCCCCAACCTCGAGCACCACCAGTGACCAGAATCTTTGGCCACACCACATTGTGTGTATCGTGGCCCGCATCTTTTGGTGAGCTGTTTGAGGTCCTCCCGCAACTCCTGTGCTCTGGCCTGTGGGTCCATTTGAAGGTCACTTTTGTTTTCCTTGGGCTACCCGGATTGCTCGGGGCCTGCCCTGACTCCCCTGCTTGTGGTGAGACTCCTGGACCTTGCTGGTCCCAACCGTGCACCTTCTTGACTTCCTGCGTGGGTTGCATTTGCCAAGGCTTGTTGGTGCTCCCGCCGGACACCGACCCCTCAGCACTCGACATCCTTTGGGGGACGCTCGTATCCGTGTCATGGTCATTCTCAGCGTCGCCTGGTCCTCGCAGCTGCAGAGTCATAGACTTGTACGGAGCACGCAGTCGTGTTCACACACTGCGCACGCTCTCCGTGGGGTCCCTATCTACTTACCTTGGGTGGTTCTGTGGGTCTTATAAACAAGTAGAATCCACCCACACAAGATAGGCAAAAAAAGGTAGATGGTCTTGGGTTAGGATGTGTTTCCTACAATGGTGGGAAGCACATTGTGTTCTTTAAATACCCCTCACACACCAAAAGGGCCCTTGGTGTCATGCTTCATCATAGGGGTCTTCGCGCCCCTCTACGGAACGCGGCGTGCTACTAACCAGTGGGTACGCTGGAGCACTGATGTAACCACTATGTGTAGTGTGAGAGGGGGGGTTGTTTGGTGAGTGGTAGGGTCAGGAGTGGATGGTGAGTGAGTGTTAAAAAATACCTAGCAACGGCCCTTTTGGTGTGTGAGGGGTATTTAAAGAACACAATGTGCTTCCCACCATTGTAGGAAACACATCCTAACCCAAGACCATCTACCTTTTTTCGCCTATCTTGTGTGGGTGGATTCTACTTGTTTATAAGTTATAGCTAGGGGAGATCGAATCCACTCCCTGTGTCCGCCCGGACACATTCTCTCTCCACTCCCTCCTTTGATATTTATGGTTCTGTGGGTCCCCAGCAATTCTATGTCCTCTTGACATTGTCTTGACTCGAGTCATGGTTCTTATACCACTATCTTAGTATATGGTTTGGTCCCCTCCTGAGGCCCACTGTGTATTAGTGCTATTTCTTTGCTTTAGTATTGTGTGCTTTGTGTCTATCTTCGTGTGGGAGATACTGTAACGTACTAGGTAGTGTTATATAATAAATGCATATTTTTATAAATACTTTGTGTGGTTCTTATTTATTTAATCTATACAATAAGATTGCATTCTGGTAAAACAAGCTGCTTTACACTCCTTCAAGACTAAGCCTGAAGGCTGCTCTCCACAGCTACAACTTGGATAGCTTTCTAAGGTTGTCTGAGACCTCTTAAATCACCATAAGGGTTGTCTGGACTGGTGCAAGGTGCCCACTTACATTAGTGGACATCATATACCAGCCCTGCTTCTCACAGTAACATTTCCTATAAGCTGATTCACACACATATGATTGATTGTCTCTGTGTAATGTGTGTATGATGCAAAGTGCCACCCTACACTGGTATGAGTGGCGCTATATAACTAATTAAATGCATATGAAAGAGAGTGGTTATGGAGACTCGAGGGACACTGTTGAAAGGTGGTGGTGAGGTAATCCGTGGTGGAGGTGGTGGCCACCTCTACCATGGATGGAGGGTGCCAACAAACATTGTCACACCGAGCACCACCAGCACTAAAGCCGGCCCTGGATTCCGAACTGTCAGAGTCAAGTGATGAGTGTATAGTGGGAGACCGTATCAAAGACTAAAGAGAGATCGAGCAGGATCAGGGCGGCTAATTCTCTGTCGAGTAGGGTGCGGATGTCATCTGTTACGGCAATCAGTGCTGTCTCGTTGCTATGGCTGGTTTTGAATCCTGATTGAGAACGGTCCAGCAGGTTGTTTCTCTCCAGGTGTTTGTTGAGTTGGAGGTTGATGGCATTTTCCAGGACTTTGGTGGGAAATGGGAGCAGAGAGAAGGGATGGTAATTCTGGAGTTTGCTGGGGCCTGCTGATGATTTCCTGAGGCTGTAGGTTAGCAGGGAAAAATAGACGCCCTTGCTAACTTCTGTGAAACTAATGTTTTACATATATATTATATGCAAACAACTGAGATAATGACCTTAGATAAAAAACAACCAAAGCCAAAATGGATTCTGTATAAAGAAGTAAAAGGGGAAGTGAACAACTACAAATATCTAGGTCTGTTGTTCTTCAACAAGTTAAATTGGACAGACTCTTTTGTGCTCCAAAGAATTAGAGCATCAATATTGGTAGGAGCAGAGAATCAGCATAAGAATTATGGTGGGAAATCATTGCCCCCCTTATGACAACTTTCTTAGCCAAAATTCTCTCAATGGCATTGTACCTTGCTGAAATTGCATTTTTGAGTGGTAATTCTCCTTGGGAGGAAATAGAAAGTGCAAACCTAAAGACAATTCTTAACCTTCTGAAATGTGCATTGATCTAAGCAAATAGGCGTGAATATGACCTTATATATATCGTGGACAGAGCTTGAAGTGATCCACTTGTTAAATTATAATAATCAAATGGCTGTGGCTGTGTGGGGACATACACGCAAAGTGTCCTATCTCTGCTGGCAAGAAGCACTTACAAGTGAGAGACACTGGGCAATTATTTTAGTTAAAATGATAGATAGATCAGATCCAAAGCGAAGCATGGACAACTTGGGAACATCGAGTTATTGCAATCGCCTTCAGGGAAAAGATTTTGAAAAAATTTGCCAAAACAATTTCATGGAATCAGGATCATGTATATATGAAGGAAACATCATCAGTGAAGTTAACTAAGCCTTGGCGGTAAACTCTGCTCCGTCGGCGGGCTTTACGGAGTTTTTGCGACTCCGCACTCCATTTGGAGTGTGAAGTTCAGCAAAAAAGTACACAATGAGGGAGTAGCGGAGTTTACCAGGGGCTCACCCATTGTTTGGGGCGAGACCAGCACGTTATGTGGCTGTTGAGAGCTGTGTCAGTACAGCTAAAGACCCCCTTAGGCGCGTCTCTGCTGCTACTTACTGATAAGCAGTGATGCGTCTTGGAAATCTGCGATCACAGCAGATCACCTGGCCACGGGTAGGGCGACCAGTCACTGCGCAGAGCTGAAATGGAAGCCTCAGCCCTGGAGTGTCATGCCCCTGGTTGGGCAGATCACATGACATGATGAGTCATCATGACCTCAAAGGCTATAGTGTCGCCCGTGAGTTCGGGTACGGGCGATGACAGTCCTGCTCTCCCTACTTCTGGGAGTATGGCTTACTGGCTGGGCTCTCCTACCTGACTGGGAAGAGAGCGGAGCAGAGGCTGGGAGGAATGAGGATCCCTGGCATCAGCACTGGCCATGCTGGGAGATACCTCAAGCAGACAGGAGAGAGAGGAAAGGAGGACTCTCCCACGGAGCAGCGACACTTCACCGAGTTCGGCTGGGCAACATATACCTCTTGCAATCCTTGCAGCAGGACACGGGGAGTCGCAGATGCCGGTTAGTGCTGCGCTTTCTGCTTCTGACTGTTATAGCAAGACTGTCTGATTGTGAACGTGCAGTGGAGATGAAAGGGGGACAAGAGGGGTGATGTCCCTTACACGTGATGTAACAAACACTGATGTGTTATGTACGTTACTCCGCCACACGCGGAACTCCACAAAATTTGCTGAGTTTTTAGAGAATTCCCACCCTTAAAGCTAACCCAAGAGAATCTATTGGACAAGGAAGGGTTTCCATATTTGTACAAATTAATTGATCATAGTTTGCGTTTATTGTTTCATGAATTTAGAGTTGATTCTAACCCCATATAGCTGGTACTGGAATTCAATAGCCTGATACAGAAGAATGGTGGAAAATGTCACCATAGACTTAATACTAAATGCACTTTATTACAAATTTCAGCAGACTGTTTCGTATTTAGTTTTGTACATAAAACATTTTTAAAACCTGTGTTTTTAAAATATTGTACATCGCCACATAAATCGGCAATAGATTTAATGGTTAATATGTATTTTTTTAAATGCGAAGGTAGACTTAGGAAGATTTATGAGAGCAGTCACAAAGAAGATAAAGTGTGAGAATATGACAGAAGAGTTGTAAATACATTTATTTTTTAAATGATCGTAGGGTGTGGTTTTAAGGACAAGTTTGCCAAAATAAACATATTTTAAATCTCTCAAGATTATTTAAGCTTCTTCTATGTCATTCATGCCATTAACGTGTGCTGTTCTAATGTCCTCATATTGTAACTACCTTGACTGCACAACGCTTTTCTTGGTCTGTACATATGTATGTACTTCAATTGAACAATCCTGCATTATATGTAAAGAGCTCTGATACCTTTGGGTCTAGCTAGCGCTATATAAAACCTATAAATAAATAAACAACAGACACCATATTAAATAACACAACAACAATATTAGGGCACAACCACTATGGGCCTCATTACGATACTGGTCAGACGAGTGTCTGACCGGAATTGTGTCGGAAACGGAACCACCCGTCAAGGAGTCACGGTCCAGCTTCCCAAATTACAATACGACCACCTTCACAAAAGTCAGAAAGTGTATTTTTCCTATTGTGGCTTGTGCTGTGGGCCGCAGCACAAGCCGCAATAGGAAAAATACACTTTTTAAGCATTCATACACCGTGTGGCATGACCCATGCGGTGCCTGCCACACGATGCATAGATGTTTAGGGGGGCACCTGTGGGCCTCATAGCGGAGGCAGCGAAGGGATGGGGCCCTACTGAAAGGCTGTGTGAAAGGGACATCATAATCCCTACTGTGGTGCCTGAGCAGACACCACCTCATTGTAGGGCATTAATTTCCGAACGTTGGTCCCTCTGCCCCCTGCATCATAATGCAGCAGTCAGACCGCGAGACAAGATGCCGGTTGGACCGCAATTGACGGCCTGTCAGTTGCGATCCGACCGACATCGTAATGCGGACCTATGTGTCCATTAAATTATTCAAATGCTCAAATACGGCCAAAACACAGGCTTAAACATCTTAAACAATAACTGTCCAGTGCTTTTCTCCGTAAATAATTAGCAAACTATCTTCTCCATGAATTATTACCACACAGCAACATTTCCCATGATTTATCACCCCCTGTGCTTATTACAGTAAGTAGTAAAAGGTGTGCCTATCTACACAAAAAAAGAAACTACATTTGATAACACAACAATTTAAGTTATAGGTAAAAGGGGCTGCATAGGAGAACTGGAAGTAACCTGGAATTTTTAAAGCTCTAGAAACTGAAAAAACACATTTTTGTGTCACATTTTGCCAGAAATCATTCTTTATACTACACACGGTGTTGGTGTAGAGCAGCACCACAAGTCTTCTTGCTGCGCTGCCCTACACCAATTTGAAAGAGCAGGAATCCATCTATTTATGAAATACAGTGCATTCTTGTCCTATCCCACTACGCTGACAAACAATTTGATGCCTAGCGCCAACGTAGGCACCTCCCTACACAAAAACAATCCTGCAAGGCATATTCCTCTTTCTATATGTGCTGCAGAATGCAGTCTATATGGAAAGAGGAAAAAAATTTGGAGAAATAAAAATCTTTCGCCACGTAATGCCCGCTCTAGGGAGGCATAAGATTTTAGGATTGCCTCAAGTTTACATGATTAAGTAAATCTGGGGCAGCATCAAAATCCATTGGTGTTGCGTGGGAAAACCCACCACAAAACCCATGGAACGCCTCCTTGATGCAGGGTAAGGCAGGGCAGCAACTTTTGCTGCTTTGTCTGACTCCATATTGTTGGAAAGTGTATTATTGGTAGGGGTAAGTATGCACCCACCACTAATAATAAGCCCACTATCACAGGTATAGAGTCCAGTGAAGGTCTTAGTAAATTTGCCCCTTACTCAACCCTTGATAGCTGACAATGAGCAGTCAGGCCTAACTTAGGAGACAGGAGTGTAAAGCATTCAAAAACACTAATTAATCAAATAAGTAAGACACAACACACAATAAAAATCCCACACCAATTTATAAAAATATGAAATATGTTTTTGAACAAATCGACACCAAAATGACAAACATTCAATGTAGGGAACCGGAGATATGAATTTTTGAAGATTAACCACTATATAGTGCTTAAAAAGAGATAGTGCCACTCTGGGACATCTGGTCGAACTTGACCGAAACAAAGTCAAAGTTTGAGGCTGACCGTGATTGAGTCCAGGTCGGATACACTAAGCGGGAGGCCTTGGCTAGTGGAGACCATGGGGTTACCTAATATGTAAACATAAGGTAGATTATCTCTTGTAAAGTGCCCGTACCACCAAAGTCAATTTGTCACACAATTTACAATTTAAAAACAATCTGCAAAGCCAGGCTGCCTTTAAAATGACAGTAGGCACTCAGCATTGCATACGTGCAAGTTTTGGGAATCTGCTGGGCCCCTAAACTTCCATGCCCTATTACATACTTGGGACCTATAGGGTCTGTCATTGCCAATTGTAAGTGTACTCTATTACATATACCTTTTTACACATAGCACTGGGCCTGGTTAGCAGAGCCCAGGGTACAGTCACTCAACATCAGTATTGTTCAGCAAACAATGGGTTGACAGTGCAAAAGTATGACTTTCTAACATGGCCCCCCCCACCAAATGAAAGGTCATGGGTAATTAACCTACACCTGGTAGTCCTTATCAGCCAATTGAAAACACCTGAAAAATCCATCCACATTGGCATGGGCATCCCCCAGGTCTGTGTTCCACTGTGAAGTGAATCCCCTGTAGGGAAATGGACTACCTCAATAGCTTGGGATTCTCCCCTCTCATCTGCATGAGCCACCGGAGAAGTCTTTGGTCAGTTTGAACACAAAAGTCAGTACCAAACAGGTAGGGTCTCAGCTTTTTCAGGGACCAAACCACAACAAAGGCTTCCCTCACAATGACAGTCCATGTATGCTCTCTGGGGAAAAGTAACTTGCTAATCAAGGTCCTCCTTATCTACTTGTACCAACACTGCCCCAATCCCTTGTTCTGAAGCATCAGTCTGAACCACAAATTCCTTTGTGTAATCAGGTGCCAGTAATACTGGTGCTGAACACATAGTCTCCTTCAGAGTGTCAAAAGCCTTCTGACACTCTGGGGTCCACATAACCTTCTTTAACCTCGTCTTATAAGTGAGTTCTGTCAGGGTAAGCACAACGGGCCCATAATTCTAAACACATCTTCTACAGTACCCAGTCAGATCAAGGAATGCCCTGACCTGTGTCTAGGTAGTGGGAGCTGTCCAATCCAAAATGGTTCGGACGTTGGCCTGGGGAGGCTGCACATGCCCTCCACCTACCAGGTGGCCCTGGAACACCACAGAACTCTGCCCTGTTTGGCACTTGCTGTCCCTAATAGTCGGATCAGCCTGAAGCACTTCCCTCAGGTGGGTTAAATGATCCTCCCAAGTGGAACTATATACAGCTATATCATCCAGATAAACTGCACCAAACTACTCCAACCAAGATAGGACCCTGTTCACCACCCTTTGGAAGGTGGCAGGGGCATTCTTTAAGCAAAGGGCATTACTTTGAATTGGTAATGTCCCTCTGGTGTGGAGAATGCTGACTTCTCATTTGCTCTTTCAGTGAGGGCAATCAAATGTACTTAGCAGTCCCTAACCTATCAATGAGCTCATCAGCTCTACGGTGAGCATCAGTGTTAGTGACTGCATTCAGTCCTCTGTAGTCCACACAAAACCATAACTCCTTATTTCCCCCTTGGAGATTAGGTTTGGGCACCAGCACCACTGGACTGGCCCACGGACTGTCAGAGGCCTCAATTACCCCCAACTCTAGCATCTTAGCCACCTCAGCCTTGATACTGGCTCTGCCCAGTCAGATTACCTGTACAGTTTATTTTTGACAGGTGGGCTGTCACCAGTGACAATGTGGTGCACACACCAATCAAAGATACCTGTGGTCACAGAGAACAGACCAACAAACTGCCCCAGCACCTGCTTGCAGTCTCTATGCTCCTGGGCTGTCAATTTGGGAGAGAGTACCACTCCGTCCACTGACCCATCTTGCACATTGTTAGAGAGGAGGGCGGTCACTGGCTCAGTTTCCTCCTCTTCTCCCTCATCTGTGACCAGTAACATGGTCATGTCTGCCCTTTCAAGGTAGTATTTCAATCCATTGACATGTAGGACCCTAAGAGGGTTCCTGGGGGTGTTAAGGTCGAACAGGTAAGTAATCTCACCCTTTATCTCCATGATTGGATAGGGCCCAGTACACTTGTCATGGAGAGCCCTAGGAGCCACCGGCTTCAACACCCACACCAGCTGTCCTGGGTTATACTCTGGCATTGCAGACTTTTAGTCATACCAGTGCTTCATGAGCTCCAGGCTGGGCTCCAGTTTCCTGCCTGCTTTGTACATGTACTCTGCCATATGACATCTCAGGCCTAGCACATAGTCAAGCATATTGCCCTTTGCTTCCTTGGGAGGCTTCTCCAAAGACTCTCTCAGCAGGCACATTGGACCCCTCACAGAGTGCCCAAACAGCAGTTTAAAAGGACTGGAACCAATCCTTTTTGTGGGACCTCCCTGTAGGCAAACAGTAGGCATTATATGAGTACATCCCACCTCCTCCTGAATTTGTCAGACAACCCATTGATCTTGCCCTTCAGGATCTTATTGAACCTTTTCAACAGACCATTAGTCTGGGGGTGGTTAGGGGTGGTGAACTTTTAGGTAACACCACATTTATCACACATTACTTTCAGATATCGGGACATGACGTTGTGCCCCTATCTGAAACAACCTCTTTTGGGAAACCCACTCAGGTGAACACACCAACTTGGCCCCTAACCACGGCAGGAGGAGTGACTGTTCTGAGGTTTATTGCTGCAGGGTATCTTGTGGTCCACTACCACCAAGAAATACTTATTCCCTAATGCAGTTGGGGGGTCCTCTGAACCAACAATGTCTACCCCCACTCTCTCAAAAGGAGTCTCAACCACCGGCAGTGGTATCAAGGGAGCCTTTGACTTGACTTGCCACTGGCCTGACAGGTGACACAGGAGCTACAGAACTCCTTTGCCTTCTCAGACATATGAGGCCAATATAAATAGTTCACCAACTGGTTCCAAGTCTTTTTCTGCCCCAAATGACCTGCCAAGGGGATAACATGACTGAAAGGCAGGATGACGTGTCTGTACCTATGGGGCACCACCACCCTCCTGGTGCCCCCTCCTTGAGGTTTCTGTCCTCAGTATGGAGCATTCTATCTTCCCAATAGATTATGTGGAACATACTGTCATCCCTTCATTTTTCTTTAACCCTTTGGGTGCCTCGGACGTAACGGTTACGTTCAAGGCACACCATTCAGAAAACCCTCTGTGAACAGGAGAGGGATTTCCTTTTCAGTTTTTCAGTCTCGAGAGCTGGGGAAGCTGAATGAGCCATTTTTTTTTGGTGTAATGACGATCGGCGTGCATGGCACGTCAACGTCATTACACTGAAAGTGAAAGTAAAATTAGCTGATCGGCTCATTTCACTTTCATTGCCTACCTGCTTACAGGGCTGTCTCAGCCCCCCGAGCACATAGGCAGACCCAGGGGGCAGATCGGGCAATAGCCAACCATATGCCACCCCCGGGGGGCAGAAAGCACACTAGACCCCAGGGATTATTTCTATTTCAATATGTAGGGGTTGGGGCTGACCAAATGGGTATGCCAATGCCCCCACCCTCCCAAAAACTAAAGGGACCCCAATGCCCCCACCCTCGCAAAAATTAAAGGGACGGTCTTTCTGCCCCTGGGGGGCATATGGGGGCAATAGCACCTTATCTGCCCCCAGGGGGCAGAAAGCACATTAGGCACCAGGGATTTTTTTTTGTTTTTAATATGTAGGGATGGGGGCTGCCCGTAATGGGCATGGCAATACCCTCACCCCATCAAACACTTTTGGACAGCCTTTCTGCTCCCCAGGGGCAGATGGAGCAATAGCCCCCGATCAGCCCCCTCGGAGGGTAGAAAGCCCACTCGGAACCATTGGCATGCTCATTCTGTCCCCCCAGAAAAGAAAATAGTCACTGTTGCCCCCGGGGGAGGGGGGCAGACAGCCCACTAGGAACCAAGAATTTGTTTAATGTAAATTTAGGGGTGGGGGCTGCCCTGAACGGGCATTGTAATATGCCTACCCTTCCCACAAATAGGCACTGTCTTTCTGCCCTCCCTGGGGGGGGCAGAAAGCTTACTTGGAACCAGGGATTACATTTGCATGTACATTTAGAGGCTGGGGCTGCCTAGAATGGGCATGCCAATGCCCCCTCCCCGCCAAACAACAGCCACAGTTTTTCTGTCCCTCTGGGGGGCATGTGGGGCAATAGCCCCTGATCTGCCCCACCGTGGGGACAGAAAGCCCACTAAGGAAGTATTTTCTTTAGCCAGAGTAGGGGTGGGGGCTGCCCGGATTGGGAATGCCAATGCCCCCACCCCACTCAAAAACAAATGGACAATCTTTCTTCGCCTGTTATGGGCAAATGTGGCAATAGCCACGGATCTGCCCCCCCCCCCCCCGGGAGGAGCAAAAAGCCCACTTAGAAGCCCGGGACACTTTTTTTTTTAGTAGTTCAGGGCTGAAGGCTGCCCACAATGGGGATTCCAATGCCACCAACCCCCTGCCCCCTAAAATAGCCACAGTCTCTCTGCTCTCTCTTGGAGGCACATGGGGGCAGAAATCCCTCTAGGCACCAGAGAAACATTTAGGCAAGGGTTGCTCCCCTTTTTTTGTGCACACATTTTGGCCATTTCTGTCCACCTTGGGGGCAGATCAGCAATATTTTTAGGCTCATCTACCTCCAAGGTAGGCAGAAAACAACTACACACTAACGAAAGTTTCTGTGTGTGTGTGAATTGGAGTTCAGCTGACGGTATGTGTGTACTGGCATTTGGCTGGCTGTGTGTGAACCTGCATTTTGCTGGCAGTGTGTGTGGACTTGCGCTTAGCTGGCAGTGTGTGTGTGGACTAGAGCTTTTCTGGCAGTGTGCGTGGACTGTCACTTGGCTAGCAGTGTATGTTCCCTAGATGGTCGTCGAGCCCGGGACTAAAAACACACGCGACTCCCTTGCAAAACTAGGTTGTTTTTTGATAAATAATTTTGATGTCTTCAGTATGGGTTTTGGCCCATTTCCTGTTGCAGGTACTAGGCCTACCTACACAAGTGAGGTACCATTTTTATCTTCAGACTTGGGGGAATGCTGGGTAGGTAGAAGTTTGTGGCTCTCCACGGATTCCAGAACTTTCTGTCACAGAAATGGGAGGAAAATGTGTTGTTTTTCTTCCAAAGTTTGAGGTTTGCAAGGGATTGTGGGTAACAGAACCTGGTAAGAGCCGCACAAGTCACTCCATCCTGGATTCCCCTATGTGTCTAGTTTTTTTTTAAATGTACAGGTGTGTATGTTGCCCTAGGTGCCAGCTGAGCTAGGGACCAAAATCCACAGCTAAGCACTTTGCAAAAAAATTGTCAGTTTTTACTGGAAAAATGTTATGTGTCCACATTGCATTTTGGGACTATTCCTGTCACAGACAAGAGGGCTTACCCACACAAGTGTGGTATCATTTTTATCGGGAGACTTGGGGAAATGCTGGGTAGGTAGAAGTTTGTGGTTCCCCACAGATTCTAGAAATTTCCTTTACAGAAATGTGTTTTGTTTTTTTACGAATTGTGGGATTTGCAAGGGATTCTGGGTAACAGAACCTGGTGAGAGCCACACAAGTTACCCCATAGTGGATGTCCCTGTGTGTCTAGTTTTTAAAAATGCAAGTTGCAGGCAGAACAATTTCAGATCAATAGCACACAAAAATATGGATGACTGTAAACATTTCAAATGTCATAAGAAAAGATATTTATTATATAAAGTTTTTTTTAATTTGATTTTTTTTCGATGTTTCTGATTTATCAAAAAGATACATTATTATCACAAATAGTCATTAAATATTTCTCGTTTAATTTTTTTATTTATATAAAATCAAAAATGCATTCATTCAGTGATATCATATATGTACAAAATGATACTTGATATAATCCACAGAAGTCTGTATGACCGAACTCATAACAACAGAGAATAGAATGATAAAATCATGTTGTAATACTGGAACCATAGTTAGCCATGATGTTACAAAAAACTGGCGGTTTGTTGTTGCTCTACGCGCGTTTCAGCGATGCCTTCATCAGGGCTCAGTCACAGAAATCACTGAATGGAAATATATGACATTATTAAACACTGAAATAGAAATGCCCGCTATTTACACTAGTTATAATTAAAGTTGAGACTGAAATGGAGAAAAAAGGTTCCACCACCGATGTCCTGGGGGGATCAATGTGTCTCTTGTTGATGTTTCTTGGCACAAAAATTACCAGTCCATGCACCGAGGGGTGTGTTTAATAATCATGCATCAGTGTGACAATACTAAAGAGAATTATGAACTTGTGCTCACCTAACAACAGAAAGTGTGAATTTCTCATATACACAAGAGATCCCAAAGTCAGGCATACTACTCTCACTCAGAGTGTTCAATTATACTCTAAAGATGTGCAATAGAGAATATAACCACTCTTCGTACCTGTTATTGTATGATATATGTGTATGTACAAACGGTTCCTATCAATGGAGGTCACATAAGAAGCTTGAAGTGAATCACTTGCATGACAGGTCTTATAGACGTATGCAATGACAATTGTCCTGGGCAAAAAAGAACGACAAAGATGTAATCGAAAACTTATGGTATGTAGGGTGAAGACGTACGGTAAAAGATTGAGTGAGACATTGAGTCCAGCAAGTACCTCTTTCTCACAATGATGTCAATGGTCTGTAGAAAAAGATCCACTAGGATTCTCACAATGGCGTAAAAGATAGCAGTGGTAATTGGATGCTCGTAAATGAAACTGAAGAAACATGACATTGCTTCATAAGCAGTCTGGTTTCTATTAGGGGTTTAAGGACTTAACTTTTTGTGAGAAAAATTCAATAATATTGCGTGTATCACGAAGATACCTGATAAATCCAAAGGTGTTGAATGAGATATTCCTGTGATCCTTATGGAACGGCCGTTACAAACAGTCAGGAGCACATGGTACTATATGATGAAAAGAACGGATGTATGAATGTTATGACTATACGATACCTGCCATATATGAATGTTAAGTTAAGACGGGCACCAGGTTACGATATTACCTGGTGGCCACTAAGTGGAAACTGCCGTCAATACGTATAGATAGTCCATGTAACGATACACCAAGGCCAAAGTTATGGTATTCTGCCTGCGACAGGTGAATACAGACCATATCGTGTTTACCTAATGGAACCCGTTTTTAGATAGTTTACCCTGTAGTTGCACTAATCCTCACCAGTCCTACGTGCTCACCTGTTTCAATTGTTTAGTCCGGTTCCCTCCATAATGGTTAAAAACAGCCTAGCGGGAAATCGGCTTTTTAACGCGTCACTGCCTACAACAGGTAAAAGGAGACCATATCATGGTTAAGTAATGGGATCTGTTTATAGGTAGTTTACCCTCTATTTGCACTAGTCCTAACCCATCCTGCGTGCTCACCTGCTCCAGTTGTTTAGTCCGGTTCCCTCCATAATGATTGAAGACAGCCTGGCGGGAAGTCAACTTTTTAACGCGTCGCTCACCCACGGACCCTGAAGGGCGATCATTTCCGGTTCCGGGTGAGGATTACGTAATGTAGTGTGACAGACTCAAATAAACAACGCCATCTTGAAATGGCTCATAAAAGATGAATCCAAGTTAATATAGTAAAATACTAGCTGAATATAATCTGTCAAAATCTCAGTCAATATTAAAAAATTAAATTGAAAGTTAAAAGTGTGTAATTCACTCTTCGTTGGACGAATGTGTCATCATATAGTATAGTGACCTATACCTAACTGCATAATGGATATTACTTACTCAACCAGAGCCAAAATCTTTGATTATAATGATATGTATTAAAGATGACAATGAAGACTAAGGGGTAATGAGAAGTGCTACTTTCTATAGGTGTTTCTAAATGTTATACGCGTGACTAATGAAATACCCAAGAAGAAATAGAAAGTCCCAAAATGGGTGATTCAATAAAACCATAAAAAGAAAAAAATTAAAAATTCATGCTGTTCAATCTACTTATTCAATTTGTACAGCCTATATATCTACATCTGGACGGTGACAAGAGCAAACATATAGCTGAGATGGACCTAGTTTAATGTTCAAGATGTGTGTACTATGAGATCAATAAGGGGATCCTGTTTTCTAGAACTAGTCATCCAGGACATATCCAACCTAAGTAGCTGCTCTAACAGTTTAGGTGTTATATTTAATCGCCTGATCCGAGGGGATTTCTTGATTGTGGCCGTTGATTGCTGTATCTAGAATAAATATCCAAAACACCTCCCTCTTTTTTCTTATTGACTCACTAGATGTACCAGATTTGCTCTGGATTTTCTCCAGAATGTACCAGCGTATGTCATCTGGAGTGTGGTCTTTGTCCATGTAATGTTGTACCAATGGAGCTGCTGTCTTCTTTGTTCTTATGGATGACCTGTGTTCAGTTAGACGTGTGTTAAAAGCTCTGGCCGTTCCACTTACATATCCCATGTCACATGGGCATATTAGTAGGTAAACTACATCTTTAGTTTTGCAGTTTGTGTGGCAAGTTGATTGAATATGATGACCTCTGAATTCAAAAGAGGAGCCTTCAATCGTCAAAGGGCAAATTTTGCAGGTACTGCATTTATAGTTGCCAATCACTGGTCGTGAACAGTCAAGTGTTCTTTGCGACATCGTAGTGGTTGTCCTCATCCTCGATTGTACCACATAGTCTTTCAGATTTTTATTGCGTCTGTAGGCAAATAGGGGTCTCGGCATTCTATCAGACTGAGGCTTATCGATATTTAGAATGTGCCAACTCGAGCACACTGCTTGCCGTATTCTTTCATTCATCATAGAATGATGTGTTACAAAGACGGTGGAGGAGTTAGTTTTAGATGTGGATCTAGTGAGTAGATGTTGTCTATCATAGTAACGAGCCCGCTTCATAGAGTCCCTCACTAACCTTTTTGGGTAACCTCTCATGAGAAATTTGTCTTGCATAATGGTCGCTTTGTATCAGCTGACTCCGACGGAGGGAGAGACCCCCCTTTTCTGTGGCCCACAAAATTACATAAGCCACAACCATGAAGTGTTCAGGATTTCCGTAGTGTCGGTCGTCAAGGTTTTCTATATTGCATATCTCACATCATCCCCTACACATGCCTATGATTTTATTTACCTGTAATCACGTTTGTGGATTATTAAGAACTTCCCTTTCTGCATTCAGAAGTCATTGGTTCGGTTGCTCCCCCGCGACATAGCATTTAAACCCTGGGACCGCTATGTTCCTTATCAAGAGAGCATCCCCTTTTTGACTGATGCTAATACAACATCCTGACCCTCCGGGCTGTTAAGCATACCCATCGCTGCAGCCACATAATTATGTATATACACATGAATGTAATATGATACAAGAGCCCCTTACACCACGCTATATAAATTGCTCATGGTCTACAGATGAAATTCTGACTACAAAGTGAATTGTATCGGCTGCGCCCTGACGAAGGAACTGTTGGCAAAGGTTCCACTCCGAAACGCGCATCGGCGCTGTTCTCAGTCTTGAAATTATTTTTGGATTTTGTGTATGGCAACTGTTTTTTGTTAGTTAGTGTGCTATGTACAATTTATGTCCTGTTCAGTTGGGTTATGTATGGTATGATTGATGTTCGTGTGGTTTGTGGTGTCATATTGTTTCTATATATCCTCTGTATTGTTTTTGCTTTGGGGTTTCTTTATTTTGAATACTGTACAGTAAAGTTTTTTATATAAATGAATTTACATATATTTAAAAAAAAACGAGACTTTTCGATACAATATTTTTTTTTATAATTGCGTTGTGGGACAATGTTGCTGTTTCTCATCTAGGATGTATGACCTATGCATTCATTAATAATTAGGGAGAGGTTTTCGTGTTTGTTTCTGGTTCCTTCCCTGCCCTCCTCTTCCTGCATTTAGAATCCCAGGGACCCTCTTTAGTTTTTTGAGCACATCTAGAAATTCCACCTGATCATTACTCATATTGCTTGTGAAATGTATGTTACTATCACACAAGTTGATCCAGGCCAAAAATTGTGTTAGATTTTCCTCAGTATCTATCCAAATAAAGAAAATGTCATCTATGTACCGCGACCATTTGGTCACTGATTCGAAAAAAGGTGCTACCTCATTATAGATGAACTTTTTCTCAAAGGATGACATATATATATTGGCCACTGTAGGGGCACAAGAAGCTCCCATAGAGACACCTTTGTTCTGTTTGAAGAGGTTGTTATTAAACTCAAATATATTGTCTTCGAGCACGATCTTGAGGCATTCCAGTAAGAAGATTTTTGAACAGTTGATATTATATTCGCTAATAAACCAACTAACTGCTTCCAAAG
The DNA here is from genome assembly GCA_963921515.1 of Calotriton arnoldi. Taxonomy (NCBI): domain Eukaryota; kingdom Metazoa; phylum Chordata; class Amphibia; order Caudata; family Salamandridae; genus Calotriton; species Calotriton arnoldi. The sequence goes on along the minus strand of CAWUFW010021468.1, from coordinate 24,359 downwards.
CGCCTAGTATGGGGATATTACTATATAGCGCTTCAATATCCATGGTCACCATTAACTGTGTATTGGCCTGAAAGGTGGTGTATTCTATCAAATTGATGATATGCCTGGTATCTTGAACGTATGCAGGTGGGGAAGATACATACGGGCGCAAGACAGCATCAATATATTTGGAAAGAGGTTCAGTGATAGTACCAATGGTACTCACAATAGGTCTATATGGAGGGTCCACCTGGTCTTTATGTATTTTCGGGACTCCATATATACAGGCCATTTTAGGATATTGTACATTTAGGTAGGTCCACTCTTTTTCGCATATAAGATTATCTTTTAAGGCTTTGTTGGTTAACCTACTAATCTTTTGTTTGATGTTGTTCGTGGGGTCACGTGTAATAGGAAGGTAAAAATTCCTGTCACCTAACATGGTTTCCATTTTTGAAACCTATGTGGAGGTGTGACAAATGATTATCCCTCCACCCTTGTCGCAATTCTTGATTGTAATGGTGGAAGTTTGTTTTAATTCTTCTAACGCTTTGTATTCATCTCAGTTTAGGTTATATGGAGTTTTTGGGACATATTTAGCTGCTTTAGTGATTTTTTCATATACCACTTGCTCAAAAACTGCCACTTCAGGTAGTAATAAATCTGTTGAAGGTGTAAATGTGGACTTAGGGGCAAGTCCTGACATACTTTCAGACAGAGGGGACTTGTGTTGGTTAGAGAAAAATACCTGTAAACGTATTTTCCTGAAAAACGACATGAGATCACTAAATAGCTCAAATTTATTAATAGAAATTTTTGTGCCAAAAAACATCAACAAGAGACACAACGATCCCCCCAGGACATCGGTGGTGGAACCTTTTTTCTCCATTTCAGTCTCAACTTTAATTATAACTAGTGTAAATAGCGGGCATTTCTATTTCAGTGTTTAATAATGTCATATATTTTCATTCAGTGATTTCTTTTTTTTATGTTTAAAAGCTTTATTAAAGAATTATAAAAAATACATAGATCAGCAATACAGAATAAACATATTGAAGAAAGAATATCAAAAAAGTGGCTAAATTAAGAACCAAAGAAGAAAGCTATTTTTGGTTTTTCAGGGAATAAAGGAAAGGGAGGGGAAGGGAGAAGGGGAGGGTGGGGGAAGAGGATATTTGCAACTTTACAAAATTAAATAATAAAATAATGCATATTTACATAGGGATGCAAGTAGTATTATTAGTATACTTAATAAAATACAATAAACCGAGAAAGGTAAGGAACAATAACCAGAGAAAATGTACATTCAAGGAAGTTTAAAATTTTCAGAATGGGAACGAGAATTATCTGCTAAAACAAGATTATCCAAGTATTGAGTCAGGGGTAACCAAAAAAGGTCTCTATTAGCTTTTGGGCTGCAGGAGGAGGCGAAAGCAATATCAAGACGATGGAAGTGGCAGAGACTATTCCACCAGTGTTGAAGAGAAAGCTTTGTAAGGGTTTTCCAGTTAAGAGCGATGTGTTGAAAGGCTAGTGCAAGCATAAGGTCGAAAAGACCATGTGTGTATGGGGGAAGATTTAAGGAGTCACATAGACTACCGGAGAAAAGAAGAGGGAGAGAATAAGGGGTGGTAATGGTGAAAATACGGGAAGTGTAGGACCAAACTTTTCCCCAAAAAAGAGAGACCGAAGGGCAAAGAAAGAGAAGATGTAAAAGATCAGCAGTAGAAGCACCACAGGTCCAGCAGCTAGTATCAGTGGAATGGGAAAATTTAGCAATAGGTATAGGGGTAAAATAAAGTCTGTGATAGAGGAAAAACATAGATTGAGTGAGAGAGGCAGAACGAGAGATTTTGAGAGAGCGGGACCAAAGTTTGTCCCAGAAGATGATAGACCATTCACAACCCAGGTCAGCTTCCCATGAAAGTTCCAATTTAGTTTTAGTACGATCTGGATTAGGAGCTGAATAATATTTATAAATGAGAGAAGCTTTAGGTAGGGATAGAAGGATCGTATGAAGGGAGCTTAAAGTAGAAGTAGGAGGAGAAGAGGGGAGAGAATAGAAAGTGTCAAGAATGACCGACATCAGAGTGGTGAATTTCTGTAGGAAGGAGCGAGGACAATGAAATGAAGCTTGAAATTGGGGGAAAGAGCATGGAGATGAGCCATCAAAAAGATGTTTAACCCAAATTATGCCCTTTGATCTCCAAGATTTCCAGAAGATGGATCTGTTATTAATAGTAATAATGGAGTTATGCCAAATTGGAGATTCTAAAAAGGATTCTCTTGAAATGCAATCTGGTTGTGTCAAGGGTCTTAGTAGGGTACAAGTATGTTTGAATAAAGGCATAGAAATATGAGGAGATTTAGCAGAGAAGGCCAAAACTTCCCTTAGGGTGAATGGTAATAATAGAGCACGCTCAATAGTAAGCCAAAGGGGAGTGAAAGAAGAGGGGTTGGAAAGAAGCCATCTTGAGGCCTGACGGAGACAAAATGATTTATGGTATAGGCGAAAGTCAGGAAAATTCACCCCTCCATTAGATTTTGTCTTACGAAGAAAGGATAAGGAGATCCTGGCTTTTTTATTGTTCCAGAGGAATTTAGAGAGGCGAGAATCTATACGTTTAAAATAGGAGACTGGAACATGGACGGGAAGCATGGAAAGAGAGTAAATTAGAATAGGGAGATCATCATCTTAATGGAATCCAATCGACCCCACCAAGAGAGAAACAAAGGATTCCAAGAGGAAAGTAGATTGTCAATCCGAGAGAAAACCGCCTTCATATTCAATTTAACAGTAGCGGTGATGGAGTTCGAGAACCATACACCTAAATATTTTATTTTGGAGCTATTCCATGCAAATCCAGTGGCAGAAAAAGACTGAGGAAGACAACATTTGGTAAGGGGAGAATTTCTGTTTTATCTGAATTGATTTTATAACCAGAGACAAGAGAGAAGGAAGAAAATTCATGTAATAGAGAAGGAATAGAGATTTCTGGAGCGGAGACAAAAAGCAGGATGTCATCTGCGTAAGCTGAGAGCTTTAGATGTTGGTCACCGTAAGGGAAGCCAGATATAGAGTCATTGTTGCGTATTGAGGATAAGAAGGGCTCAAGAGCTAACACAAAGAGAAGAGGAGAAAGAGGGCAGCCTTGGCGGACTCCGCGCTGGAGAGGAAAGTAGGAAGAGATACAGCCATTAACCAATACAGAGGCTCTGGGAGCTGAGTATAATAAAGAAATAAGTGAAATAAAGTGAGGACCAAAACCATGCCATTTTAGGGATGCAAAAAGGAAGGACCAGTCAACTCTATCAAATGCTTTTTCCGCATCGACAGAAATGGCCGCCAGAGATGTAGAGAGAGAAGGGATTTTGTTTAAGACATTAAGAAAAAGTCGGGAGTTATCTGATGTCAATCTACCCTTAACGAAGCCACATTGTTCTTTTCCCACTAGATGAGGCATAAGCGGATCTAAACGTAAGGCAAGAGTTTTGGCAAAGAGCTTATAATCTACATTAACCAAGGAAATTGGACGGTAATTTTTACAGAACATAGGGTCTCGGCCTTCTTTGTGTATCAGACAAATAGTGGCTTCTTGAAAAGTACCTTCCGTCTTGCCGGAGAGGTAGAATGAGTGAAACAGGGTTAATAGTTTAGGAAGTAATAGGTTAGAAAAGTGTAAGTAAAATTCGACTGAGAAGCCATCCGGACCAGGAGTTTTCCCTTTTTTAAAGTGCCTAATGCAGCGGATAATTCATTAAGGGATAGATGGGCCTCAAGGTCAGAGAGGTTAAGGTGAAGATTAGACGGCGTTGGAAGTTTGTCAAGATAAGACTGAATAAGAGAACTAGAAGGAGGAGATTCTGGGGTATAAAGGTCTTTATAGAAGTTTTTAAATTCGGTAAGAATGTCTTGGTCTTTATGGACGAGAGAGCCATCTGAGGAATAAATGGAATCAATCGAAGTACGTTCTTTACGGGCTTTGAGATAATTTGCCAAAAGTTTTCCTGCTTTATTTCTACCCCCGTAGTAACGAGCACTAGTGCGCAGAAGTATTGAAGATGCATTGTCAGTCGTAGATTTATTAAAGGCCAGTTTAGCGCGCACCAGAGCCGGTAAGACCGATTCTGCTGGTGAAGTATAGAACTTATGCTCTAGATCTTTAATATGTGCCAATCTGGTCTTACGTTGCTGAAGAAAGCGTTTCTTCTTTTTTTAAACAAAATCTATAATAAAACCTCTTGCGGTTGCCTTAAAGGAGTCCCATAAAATATGAGGTGAGGAAGCGGAGTCTTTATTTAGGGCAAAGAATTCATTGGTAAAGATAGTGAAAGTGGAAGAGAAAAGAGGGTCAAGAAGGAGGGAGTTGTTAAAACGCCAGCGGGAAGACCTGGGTTGTGGAGGGAGTAAATCCAGATCGGTTACAATTGGGGCATGATCAGAGATGACAATAGGTTCGATAGAAGAGGAAAGCAAGTTCTGAGATAAAGATTGAGAGAGAAAAATATAGTCCAGACGAGAAAGAGAGTTATGAGGAGGAGAAAAAAAGAAAAATCAAGAGCATCGGGATGGGAAAGCCTCCAAGAGTCCACAAGGTGTGTTTGAGAGATAGTGTCGAGAAAATGTTTATGGGTTTTATGAGGAGTGAAGCGCACCTGGGACTGACGGTCAAGAAAAGGATCCATGACTTGATTGCAATCACCTCCTAAGATAAAAAGATCATCTCTGAATTGAATACATTTCTGTGTAATTAAAGGCCAAAAGGAACAATCAGGATGGGTAGGGCCATAGATATTAAAAACAGTCAACGAAATATTATTAATTGACAATTGAGCCAACAACCATCTGCCTTCTGAATCCGTTTCCTGTGACATAACTTTACAGTTCAATTTCTTGTGGCATAAAATCACAACCCCATTTTTCTTGTTAGAGGTAGGGGAGACTAAAACTGAGCCCACCCATCCCTTCTTCAATTTTAACGCCTCAGCTTCGGTAAGGTGGGTTTCTTGCAAAAGAACTACGTCAGGGTTATAAGAGGCAAGATGGGATAAAATTCTCTGTCTTTTGATTGGATTAACAAAACCTTTCACATTCCAAGAAATAACTCTGAATGTAACAACATTTGAAGTATATAAAGAATACAAATATGCAACGATAAACCACTGGAGTAAAGGACAAAAGAGAAGATGAACAGGAAAAAGAAATCCCAATGGGTAAATAGAAAAGAGCAGTGCAAAGAGTAGAAATAAAAAGGAGAAGTAAGAAGGGGGAAAGAGGGAGGTAAAGAAGAAAAGACAGTACATGTCAAAATAAAATGACGACTGTAATACGTACCTTAAGGGGTAAGAAGAAAACGAAAGGCGGCAAGGGACATTGGAGACAGCACACCCAACGGGGAGCAACACAACACACCAGGACATCAATGTGAGAAAATACAAACGGGAGCGGGCATGTAGAGGAAGAATAACATCTAACAAAGTAAATTATATCTGCAAATGGAGACAAAGAAATATATGAGAAATAAGAGAACAAACAATTCCATACAATGATGTGATAGAGTTACATAATCAGGTATAGAATAAGAAGGGAAGAAGAGTAATGATATACAACAAGGAAGAAAGGCGCGGTGGAAGAATGAGAGACTGATACATAAATAGAAAAGATGAAAAGAGAGGAGAGGGAAGAAGGGAAGCATAGAATGAAACATGAAGCAGAGAAAGATATATATAGTCTGAAGAGATTACGGTGACCTGTAAAAGAAAGGAGGTTAGAGCAATAACTGCAATATATTAGGATTATAAAGGGAAAACAAAACTCAAGTTCCAGAGGAGCAAGGAGCAGTTTCCATCGACGTAGCAGAACATGACTGGATAAATCTGCGAAGGTCAGCAGGGTCTTCAAAGGTAGAAGTCTTATTGAGATAGGTAACCTTAAATAAGCAAGGGTGGAATAGGCCATATCGTGCACCCAAGGAGCGAAGAGCAGGACGAAGATCCAAAAATTCCTTACGGCGTTTGGCAGTCAATGTAGAGACATCCTGGGAGATAAATACTTTGGTACCTAGCCATGAGAGGTTCTTTTGGCTTTGGCAGCATAAAGTACCAACAGAAGGTCAGTGAACTGCAAAAACAGTATTATAACCCCACGAGGATTTGAAGGAGCAGATGTCGATGAGAGACGAGGGCCCAGTCTATGAGCACGCTGAATGTTCAATTTAGTCGTAGGTGGGAGATCTAAAAACTGTGGTAGAAAAGATGCAAAGTATGTGACAGGGTCGTCACCCTCAAGGCCTTCAGGAAGGCCATAAACGCGTAGGTTATTGCGTCTATTTCTGTTCTCCAAATCTTCGGTAACCTTCTTTAGTTGTGAAACTTCCTTCTCCAACAAGGAAACCTTTGAAGTTGAGGCCTGCACGTCATCAAGGTGTTGTTCCACCACAGTGATACGGGACTCCATAGAAGACCACTTGTCATCCAACGATTGCAGCCTGGAATTTGTTTCTTCAATAAATGGGCGAAGGGAGCGCAACTCCTCCCATACCATGTCTAAAGAGACCGGAGAGGAAGACTTGGGTGGAGATGGAGAATCCTGCTTGGGTCTCTTATTGGTAGTTGAGGGTAATAATAATTTGGATGCCATGGTGATAGTATTTTCTGTGAGGGAGGAACAGTTCTCCCGTGACGAAAGATCCGATAAACAGGAGAATTTGTTGAAGGTTGGAACGCTTGCACCCCTGGTGGCAGGAGTAGAAAGACGCACCTCTACTGCTTTGTTAGGATGGAGTAGGCGCCTACTTCTACCCATGAAGCGTGGTAAAAATAATGAGGAGAAACCAGGGTGATGCGTAGAAGAAAATTCACAGTATCTCAAAAGAGTTCCCCCTCAAAAGCAAGCTTCAGGGAAAGAAAATAACTATACTGCGTAGTAATCATCCAGATAAAAAGAAGAAACTGCCAATAAAGTCAATACATATTAATGTGTGAGGAAGAAAGACGAGAGAAAAGGCCATACAAAATGGTGGTCATCTCCAATAGGAAAGAGTCACCTGTATAAAATCAGTCCAGAAATTTTTCAGCCTCCATGAAAAAAGCATATGGTCTGAAAGCGCCCATCCTCCGATTTAAAATTCTGTCATCCTTTCTCTGAAACGAGGTGTAGAACCGCTTTAAATTCGCGGTAAAGGTCCGGCGCGAAGCGGAGCTCTAGCGTCGGGCGGCCATCTTAGGTCGCGATGCGCGCGCAAATCTCATTCAGTGATTTCTGTGACGGAGCCCTGATGGAGGCATCGCCGAAACGCGCGTAGCGCAACAACAAACCGCCAGTTTTTTGTAACATCATGGCTAACTATGGTTCCAGTATTACAACATGATTTTATCATTCTATTCTCTGTTGTTATGAGTTCGGTCATACAGACTTCTGTGGATTATATCAAGTATCATTTTGTACATATATGATAACACTGAATGAATGCATTTTTGATTTTATATAAATGAAAAAATTATACGAGAAATATTTAATGACTATTTGTGATAATAATGTATCTTTTTGATAAATCAGAAACATCAACAAAAAAATTCTAATTAAATAAAACTTTATATAATAAATATCTTTTCTGATGACAGTTGAAATATTTACAGTCATCCATATTTTTGTGTGCTATTGATCTGAAATTGTTCTGCCTGCAACTTGTGTTATTCACCTTGCCCAGGTGTATCTTTACAAATGTATTGTTTATTCCCTGTCAGGGCTGAAGTATCTGGTGACAGGGGCCCCAGTCTTTCCCAGTTATAGTTTTTAAAAATGTACATGTTTGGAAGGTTTTCCTAGGCACCGCTAAGCTAGAGCCTAAAACTCACAGCGAGGCACATTGCAAAAAAAGGGTCAGTGTTCAGTGGAAAATTGTGATGTGTCCACGTTACTGGGAAACTTAGAGGAACACAGAATAGTAGAACAAGTGATATTACCATTTGTCTTTCTATGCATTTCTGCCTTCCAAACATAACACAGTGTGTAAAAAGAAGTATTTTGAATAATACCCTCTAATTCACATGCTAATATGGATACCCACAAATGCGGAGATGCACAAATAACTACTGCTCCTAAACTCTATGGGGCATATTAGCAACGATCTGCGATATTTATCGCAAACTGAGTATTGCGCTGTTTTCTTTATCGCCGCATATCGCTGGAATACATCGCCCTGTTAGCGGCGTATTATCAACGCGCTGCTCACAGGCGATGTGAATTCCAGCGATAGATGGCGATAAACCACAATAGCTGGTGAAAACCTGCGATAAATCAAGAGCGTAAAGGAAATGCTTGATGATACGCAATGGTGTACTTAGCCCATCAATCCACCTGCCATTGAAGAGATGGCTAAGTCAGATTTCTAGCAGGAGTTAAAATCCTGCGATAATGGGGCCTTAGCGCTCCTTTTATTCCCGCATCGCGGGTCCGGTGCAGCCTTGTAAAAATCGCGAAGCTGATTTCGTGAGTGTTTCTCATGTAGTTTTGCTGAGGTACGCCCACTTTGCATGTCATTAGCGATGAATATCGCTGACATGCAAAGTGAGATAAAAAACGGCTACTATCTCAAGGATACACGCGCTAAAGCCTGTTAGCGTGTCCTTGATAATAGAGCGATATTTAAATCGTCGCTTTTCGGCCGAAAACGGCCGCTAAAGCGGCGATATTGGGCTTGATAATATGCCCCTATATCTTATTCCCATTTCAGAAATACATAGGTTTCCTTGATAACTATTTTTCACTCTTTTTATTTTACCAAATGAATTGCTGCATACCGGGTACACAATGAAAAACTATTGCAATGTGCAACTCAGTTATTGGCTCTGGGTACCTCAGGTTCTTGGTAAACCTACAAGCCTCATATATCTCTGCAACCAGAAGGGTGCTGCGGATATAACAGTATGTTGCTTTCAATATTTTTTATTTCAACTGTTTCCTTCTACAGGAAAACCTTGAAGGATCTACACAAGTAACCCCTTGCTGAATTCAGAATTTTGTCTACTTTTCAGAAATGTATAGCTGTTCAGGATCCATTATTGGTTTCATACCCACTTCTACCACTAACTGGAAGGAGGTTGAAAGCACCACAAATAGGAAAAATAGGCTATGTCCGAGTAAAATGCCAAAACTGTGCAGAAAATCTTGGTTTTATGACAAAAGTCTGCCTGTTCCTGAGAGATGGTTAGATGGTGATTTTAGCACCACAAACTCTTTGTTGATACCATTTGAAGGGAAAAAAACGACACTTTCTTCTTTAGCACTTTTTCCCCATTTTTACAAAAAAAAAACTAATTTGCCTGTATTTTGCCTAACTTCTTGGTCCCCTCCAGGGGAATTCACACACCCTGGGTACCTATAGAATCCTCAGGATGTTGGAAGAAAAGGACACAAATTTGGCATGTATACCTTATGTTGACAAAACGTTATGGGGGCCTAAGCGTGCACTACCCCAAATAGCAAAAAAAGGATGTGGCACGGGGGAAAAAGCCCTGCCAGTGAAGGGGTTAAGGCAATCCACCTTAAGCGCTCAAGGGTGGGACAGTCTCTCTGCCCCAGACACAACTCCTCTCTGGAGGGTCCACCGGCTCCTGTCTGTTCTGACAAATCTGACAGCTTTGTCAGGGATGGAGTCCCTTCCTCAGAGCCAGATCCTTCCCCTCAGGGTCAGATTCCCGCTGCACCTCTAGAGTTCTCTGGGTTTGGCTCACCAGACCTAGTTCCCTTGTCCATGGATGCTTGGCCCATGTTTCCAGGGTCCAAGTGTCCATCATTTCCCTTCTGGCTAGTCTGTGACCTGGTCACAGCACATACCCACTCAGGGAGCTCCAATATTCTCATATGGACCTCTAACCATTCAGATGCTTCGAAAGCATTTCCCAGTAAACACTGTACTGGGAGCGCAGGAGACACAACTATCTTCGTAGGGCCTGTCACACTTCCCCATTCCAAATCCGCCATAGCCATTGGATGTAGTTTGATCCTGCTGTCTGCATAGGTCACCTGGTAAAACTCACCAGGCAGGATCTGCTCTTTAGACACTAGTGTGTCCATGACCATAGTCACAACAGCTCCTGTGTTTCTCAAAGCCTCAACCTCAGTTCCAATGATGGTAGTCCTCTGCCTGTATTTGTCCATGCTAGGAGGTAAGGCATCCAGGGCAGCAGTACCCACCCCATCCAAGGACACTAAGGTTGTCTCTGTCACTTCCCTGCCCCTCTCAGGGGCACTCTCCACCCCCACACTTACACTAGGAGTCCAGGGAACTGTCCAACAGTGGGAGGCTTTTTTGTGCAGCTAGCATCTCCTTTCTTGTGCCCTGGCTGATTACAGTCAAAACACTTTCCCACCTTTGAAGGATCAAAGAACCTACCATTCTTTCCTTGATACACCTTCCCCTTGAACTTGGATTGGCTTTGCCCTGGGGGGACCTGTCTTCCCTTCTTCTGATCACCCCTGTGGTGCTGATTGGAAAACCGGGTTCTCACCCAGTTATCAGCTAACTCTCCCAGCTCTCTAGGGCTCGTCAGCTTAGAGTCCACTAGATATTGGCGCAACTTCCTGTGTACACAATGAGATAAAATGTGCTCTTTCAAAAACAGATTATACAATCCTTCATATGTGTTCACTTGCTTTCCAACAAATTTATGGACAAAGCACATCATCAAACATGCTAAACTTACACCTTCAAGAGCATTCCTTGTACTTTAGACATGGTTCACTCTTAATGTTGATGGGAAAAATCCTGGCTGTAACAAAAAAGATTAGTCATGTCACATGTGAAATTCAAAGAAGAACTTACCCCCTTGTTGCTGCTGTTGGGCTCTCAAATGCCCATCAAGCTTGGGATAGGACACCGCAAGAATGCAGGCAATTAGGAGGGTCAGGGTTCGTTTGGAGGACTGACAGAGCTGGACTTCAGCTGACTTTCAGGTCCAGCATTGTTGGTCCTTCCACCTCTTTCTGCAGTTGAGGCTGCGCCCTTCTTTGCGATGGCCTTCCAGATATCTCGCTTCTGATGGATGTTGTCCTGTATGGATGCATGAAATGAAGGGAAAAAAAAGAATGGTTTTATGACTTCTTGTTTGTCTGTATTGATGTGACACAATTTTACTACACCTATCACAAGCTTGACTCATAAGTAACCATTCATGTATATTTCCACAAGCCGACTAAAACAAATATGTTAATACACATTTATGTAGTGACCTGTTGATTACCCTCATACCTTGTCATGTCCTGAGCTCTGTAATCCATGCTAGTCACATCATCTAGACCTGTGGGCCCCTACATTTTCTGTGATGTGACCTCTTTCAGATCAGTGCAAAACAGTGTGAACTACTGAAGGCTAAACAACTTGCGCATTGTTACCAGACACTCTCACGACTAGCTTCATTAACTCGATGGCTAAGTCCATAGCAACAGATACTATGGTTTGTACTACATACTATGACTAATGGCACTATGGAAGTGCTGCCATGTGTGTCAGTGAGAGTGTGGTCTTTGGGGATTATGGACATGTGTACGTATGAATGGGATGTAATTCTACGGGTGACAGAGTCTGTGTGGTATGTACTTGTAGTACAGGGCACACCTTTTGCCATATGTGGGAATATTGCATGGATGACACAAACATACAATTGTATGTCCTTTTGAATTGGGGGAAGTTAAAAGTGCAGAGAAATATTCTACCAAACACTTCATATCATGAAACATTTTTCTGCATTTTAAAATTATCTCATGCAAAAAAGGGTGTATCTAGCATAAATACTTATGACACAGTGTATACTGGCCACTGGGAGTAAGGGGCCTGCAGTTTAGACATGAAACAATTTTGAATTGGAGTACAATGAAATAAAGAGACCGATTATGATGGCGGAGAAACCGCCGCCGACAGGCTATCGGTGGCGGACTCCCCGCCATTGTAACCAACTTTACCACCCGCCATATTATGATGGCGGGCGGACGTGTGGCGGTCGTAAAGACCGACCAACATGCATCCGGCGGGCTCCTTGAGCCCGCCGCCTCAGCAGAGTGGCTCGTAGTCCCTAAAATGGTGGTGGTGCCTACCAGGCACCGCTGTAGGGATTAAGATTTCCCTTTCTGCCTGCCTGTTCATGGCGGTTATCCGGCCATGAACAGGCAGGCGTAAAGGGACTTTGGGGGCCGGTAGGGGGCCCCCCTACCACCAGACATGGGACCTGGGGGGCACCTATGGTGCACCCCTACATATCCTTGCACCATGTCGCAGGCACCACATGGTGCCTGACACATAGTGCAGGGATATGTATATTGTCCCTTTTTTTGCATTGCAGCGGGTACTGCAGCCAGCAGCACCCTCCACAATGCAAAACATGGGCAATATGACCGCCTCGAAGGCGGTCGCATTGTAATTCATACTGTGGGCCTGCCGCCTTGTAGGCGGGCGGTCCCAAATATGAAATGATGACAGACGGACTGAAGTCCGCATCGTAATCGGCCCCAAAGTGTTAGCTCAAGAGGTTAGGTAACTCATCATTTCAATTGTCATCCTTTTAGAAGTGTTCAGTGGCATATTTTTGCCGACACCTCCAAATTTCAGTTGACAGGGAAACATTTTTATGACAGATATACCTCAGTGCTTCAGTTGTTTGTCCCTGTGACTCAGCCCCAGCCTGGCTCGTGATTCTGACTGAGCACTGCTCATTGTCAGGCCCTGCTATGTGCAGCCAATGATCATGATATCAAATGAACACAGCCTTCCCTTAAGGTTTGTATGAAAAAATGACCTTGTGCCCATCTAATAACTGACCTCTAAGCTGTGTGCTACTCCGAAAGGATCTGGGAGCTACTGGGAGCTCCCAAACAACTGTTTGGAGCACCTGATCTAGGATGAGTGATTGCTGGGATAATGCACAGAGCTAACAATATTTTAATTTGGTTTGTACAGAAAACATTTATATGTACAGATGTAAAGACTATATAATGTGTTTCCTAAGTTATATGATATGAGATTTTTACATTTCACATGTAATTCAAACATATACATAAATGTATCTCTACATGCACACCAATTAGAATCTAGGGTTATAAACACACAACAGATACTGATGTTGTTTTTTTAACATTGCAAAGTGCTTACAAATCCCCAACATCATTGTACTATGTAAGGAACTGCAGCGGTTTGTGCAGGTAAGTGCGGTGGGGCAGGGTGGGGGGATGTTGACAGACGACGGATTAGGAAGTATTTGTTTATTTAATTTTCCCTATTTCGTCGTCTGACGACTTTGTCCCCCTCCTGCCCCGCCCTACCCCACTACGCTTACCTGCACAGACCGCCGCTGTTAAGGAACAAAATATATGACACTTCACATCAATCACTATACTTCACTCAGGAACTCAAAGGGACATTGTAGCCTGTGTTAATGGGAAAAAAAAAGATTCACATACACATTTCAAACATGTACCTGTTCCTCTGGTGAGCCATAGAGCTGGCCACATAGGGAGAGGACCTCCTGTGCCAACAGATCCAGCTCCCCTGGTGAGAAGGCAGGGGCCCTCTCACCTGCTTGACCTGGCATCATTGCTCCCAGACATCATAAATAGCAGCTAAAGGGGAGGAGGTCTTGATGGCTGCAGTGTTAGGAGGCAAGTGAGCTTTTTTCGAACCGCCACGTATATGTACGCAACATCAGTGATAGTCAGCGGACAAAGCCATTGGCCTTCGTACATTGCTTTCATACACTTTAGCCTATGGCTGTGTCCGTCGTGGAGTTGAACACCCACTACGTACTCAACTTCTACAGCGGGCGTCTGATTACAACTGTCCTGACAATGAGGTCAGGCACCCGCCGTTATAAAAGGTCAAATAGTGTATTTGTGACTATTAAGCGCATCACCATCACTCAAAAATGGTGGCAAGTTTGTTTACATATTCAAAATTTGAAGGACACTAATTTTTTTTAAAGCATTTATATGTAGTGCGTTACTGTGGTTAAATGCAATATTTGTGTGAAGTTGTTTACACCTCCGTTGACTGTATTTCTGTAGAAATATTTCTTAAATGAAGACTGTGTAAAGGATACATTAGAAATATATTAATTATACATTTTTTATATTTAAAATATTGACAGCTACAAAATTACATTTGTGAAGTAAAAACTGTCCAAATTCAATTTTAGTTTAAAATATGTTATGAAACCATGTATATTTTTAGCAAACATTACATTTGAGATAATAATCATAAATGATTTATGTGGAAAATGTTTTAAAATGTTTACAATTCTTCCAATGCAGACATTTGAACCCTGGGAGAGTGAGGAGACGACAGCCTCAAGTGTATTGCCCATTTCCAGACCATGGAAGAACGGGATATTATCAAAAAGTTTAGATTGAATAGGAAAACGATACTGGATTCATCAGCTGGAGCCAGATCTTCAGCCTCACAACAGAAATTCCACATCGATAACACCAATTGTCAAACTCCTGGCAGTACTTCATTTTGTGGCCCAAGGATCATTCCAATACATTGTGGCAGTATCTGGTGGACTGTCGCAACCAACTTTCAGTGGTGTGCTACAAGAGGTCCTTTCGTCAATGATGAGACATATCAACAGCTTCATCCAGTTTCCACACCATGACGATTTTACAAATGTGAGGGCGATTTCTATGCTTAGGGTCACCTACCACATTTTATTTGAGCAATTGATAGCACGCATATTGACTTAGTGCCACCACACGCCAGGGAACACTTCTACTGGAATCGGAATTCCATTCAATCAATGTGCAAGTTGTCTGCTTAGCTGATTAGTACATCACAAGTATCTGTGCTTGGTTTCCCGGTTCAGCCCATTATTCCTTTGTACTATGGAACAGTAGCATATTCCTGCAAATGTTTATGTTTATGTTTATGTTTGGTAAGCTTGTATAGCGCGCAGCTGCCCCAGCGAAGGGGCGTCCCGTCGCTGATAGCAGTGTCGGTAGAGAACAGGGGCTAGACTGTAGGGAACAAGTGAGTTTTGATGGCCTTACGGAAGGGTAGCAGGCAATCTAAGCGGCGAATCTGAACAGGGAGAGAGTTCCACAATTTAGCAGCAAGACAGCAAAAGGACCGGCCCCCCGCTCTGATGCGTTTCACCCGGGGGACCGTGGCTAGAAATTGCTCAGCGGAGCGTAGCTGGCGTGCGGGAACATAGGGGACCAACAAATTAGATAAAATCTCCGGAGACGAGAGTTTTAGTATTTTGAAGGCCAGACAAAGTGCCTTGAATTCGATCCTCTTAGGAACGGGTAGCCAGTGAAGGCGCTGCAAAGCACCCGACGTAGCGCAGGTTCTTGGGAGCCTGAGCAGGACTCGAGCGGCTGCATTCTGGACTCGTTGAAGGCGATTCACTTCCGCCTTATTGGTGCCTAACATCAATGATTTAGCATAGTCCAGTCTGGACAAAATAGTCGCCTGTACTATCAACTGGCGTGTGGCTGGGTAAAAAAAAAACAATATAGGCCTCAGACCCCGTAAGAGTCCAAAGCAGGTACCAGCGATCTTTTTGGTATGCTCCTGGAACCCAAGAGTAGAGTCGTGTCACAACTTGGACGTGAGAGGGCTTGGCTTGTTGGTAAGTACAATCTGACATAATATTTTTAGGGTCATTTCACGGTGGATCATCTGAAATGGTGTTACATATCTTGGCTCTTCTCTTTTTTCCATTTAGGAGATGGAGTATTGTTGTCATGTATGGATTGTCATGTTTGTGAACATATTGAAATACAAATATTTGACAAATGTAGTAGTTACTAGTTGATGAGTTATAAGTATTTGTATTTTGTTTTCATGGTTGCGAACTTGAGAGAAACATTACCTACTTGCAATTCATTTATAAATATACAATCATTTGTTTTTTGACATTGTAATTTGTTAATAAAGGAAATCAATGAAATAATTGTCTTGAGGAATATGACACCAATCTTTTACTTTGTGAGTTGTGATTTTATTCAGCAAATTCTAATGAACTAAAACAGGATGAAAATGAAACAAGCAAACCAAAAATAGGAAAAGTCAGTTGTGGTGAATTAAACCATTCTTGAAGAGCCCAATATGGTTGAAGTCCAATGTCCAAAATACAAGTGGCGTCAGAAAGAGAAATTTGACCAGAAGCTGGTCCACACAGTGAATGGAAGTCCCACACAGGAGGGAATTAGGTTTGGGTCTCTTGCTGGTAGTGTTGCCATCCTCTCCTGCTGGTTGTCTGGATGGATGCCGCCTCCTGCAGGGGGGATTCACAGGTGCAGGGGCTGGGGTGGGTACCGGTGTTTCTTCTGGTGGCAGGTCCTCCTTTTCTGTGGCTGCTGCAGATGTACTTGGGCCAGATGTTTTAGTGCCACAGAAAGAGGTAGATGTTGCTGGGAAAGCCCTGCACATATCTGTGAAAATGTCCTGCAGTACCCCAGTCAGGAAGTCCAAATTCGAGTTGAGATACTTCATCTGTACATTGTGCTCCCTCTGCAACTGCTTTGTGTCCCAGAGCTCTGTGAGTACCTGCTCCATAATGTCTTGGGACCGATGGAGTGACCCCAAGACTTGGTTGAGGGTGGCCTGGGTGATAGTCTACCCAGTGGCCTCACTTTGCTGGCCACAGGTTTCCTCCCAAGACCCCTACCCCAACTAGCCTGTGAAAGTTTCCCAGTGTGCCCCATCCCACTGGTTTCTGGCTGTACTTGAGGTGGTGGTGGTATCAGCTGACCAGCAGTCAGGACTGGGGGCATAAGATTGGGGTGATGTTGCTTTGGACACAGGAAGTGGAGGTACCCATGGCCTGAGATGTGGTAGCAGCTGGGGTGGGAGGTGTAGGTGTGGGCCAAGTCAGACTCACTGGAGCCGTCTGCCCAGGCAGACCAGGTGGGCAAAGCTAGCTCCTCATCATTCAGACTTGCAGGAGTGGAGTCCTCACTGAAGGCTTGTTCCTGGTGTAGAGTGGAGGCCTCTTCAGTGGCAGGTGTTTGCACACATACTCTCAGTGTTGGACCTATTAGGAATGAAAAAATAACATATTACATTTCTGGATTATACATCAAATGTCTGGTATATTTTGGACAAGGAGCTCCAAACAATTGTGGGTCTACTCCTACCTGTCAATTCTCCCTCAGTGAAATGTGGATTTTTGTGGCCTGGTGTTATCAAACAAAATGTAATGAAAACAAATTAAGTACCCACAAGGAAATAAATTAAAGAAGAAAAAAGGGAGAAGAAACAAAGAAAAAGCAACAAAATAACCTGACTTAAGTGGATAAAATGTAGCTTCAAATGTCGTGGTGCAGTGGAATGGCAAAGGATCATGGTCTGATATAGGATTGTATCATTTTGATTATTTTTGAAAATTGCAACAACCTTTGCCTACATCCAATGGCCGGCAAGGAAACATAAGACAAAGAGGATAATAGGAGGAGGGGTGGAGAAAGCCAACATGTGGGGGAAAATAACATGCACTTCATGGTAATACCTTTAGAGACTGTCAGCTCCCAATTGTGGTGACAACCTGATTGTCGGTTTGAGCTGTGGATGTGAGACGAAGAACTCATAAATATATTGGGTGAGTGAGTTTGTGGTAAATGTCAGATAGGTGTTTGATACATGTTCCCCATATTTTCCAGAATTTGGGTAAAGTGTGGGTCATTACTGCCTCATGGTCCAATTTGGAGTGTGTTGTATAGTGTGGTATGCAGGTGCAAACAACTACCCAATAAACATCAGGGGCCGATTCACAAATGTAAACGTAGACCCAAAGTCTAAGTTTAAACCTGAAGTCTAAGTTTAGTCCTTAAGTCTAACTTTACTACTAGTTAATTTAAACTTTACTACTAGTAAAGTTAGAGTTTTGGTCTACGTTTAGACCAAAAGTCTAACTTTACTACTACTAAAGTTAGACTTTTGGTCTAAGTTAGACTTTTGGTCTAAACTTGGACCAAAATTCTAACTTTAGTGGTAGTAAAGTTAGGCTTTAGGTCTAAACTTAGACTTCAGGTCTCAACTTAGACTTTTGGTCTAAGTTTGCTTTTGTGAATCAGGCCCCAGGTGTGTAATGCCATCATCCAGCCTACAGCCACAGGAATAGTCCAATGTTAACCAAGTCCTACAACGAGGTAACTCCGTCGACACCCGACCGCTAGAACACTGCCAGCACAAATGTGAAATCTAAATTGGCTCGGCGCAATCCTGCCACCCGGGCAGCGATGGAATACCATTCACCAGCTGAGGAGTTTGCTGCATCAGCAGCAGTGAGCTGTGTACGATGCGTGAAACACTCTTTCAATGCAGAAGGAGAGTCAGCTTGCATACATCTAAATAGGGCGGGCAGGCCGCCGGTGGCGTGATGGAGTATTTAGACCCGCTGCCGTGACGGCACGACAGTAATGTCGCCGAGATCAAAATCAGGCCTTAAGTCACATGGGTTACATCTACAACTAAGAAAGTGCATCTACATAAAATGTGAATTGGAAATGTACCAAATATTATTCTAATGCATGCTATGGTAGGGCCCCTACAAAAGATGATGTGGTTATTCATGTAAGAGAACACAACCAACCCACAAATGTGACAGAAATAGAAATAAGGGAGGTATTTCAGGATATAAGAGAGGTACTAACTCCCAGGAACACACACCCAACATCCTAAAAGACATACTGCCTAAAGTCCCTAAACACATCAAAGGGCAACTACCACCTATACCCACTTTAAAACATTTAATGGCATGAACTAAAAAAAGCCACCAGCGATACTCCTCCTGCCACTAGAAGATACCAAAATATAAAAATACCTGACCATTTAACAATTATACATAATGTAGAACCTTTCCTTTTTCATGACAATCTAAACAATGAGAAACATATTCTAATATTTTCTACAGCAAATAATTTGCTAAAACTAAACCATTGTCAAACCTAGATGATGGATGGAACCTTCAATATTTGTCCCAAACCATTCACTCAGATATGCACCGTACATGGTGAATATCAAAAAACAAAACACAAAGTTTCCTTTTATATATGCCCTACAACCAAATAAACAAAGAAGCACTTACTGTGAACTATTAAATCACATTAAACATAAAAACAATCATAGACTTTGAACTAGCCATGATTCAGACAATTTTAAAACTTTACTTCCACGCAGCCATACAAGGCTGTTACTTTCATTTCAATCAATGCATATGGAGACACCTTCAACAATCTGCACTAAGTGTAGAGTATGCTACAATTCACCTTTGAAATAAAAAACAAAAGATTGGACTAGCCTATGTGCCTGTGCCAGAAGTAGCTAACCTCAATGATTTACTAATAGAAAGTCATGTCTACAAACAAAATGAAGACAAACTAAGCCCCATTATGGGTTATTTCAAAGACACTTGGGTTGGCAGATTACATCGCTCCAGTCACAGATGCCAACCCAAATTTCAAATACCATGGTGGAATGTCGATGACAGCACCTTGGCACAGGAAGCCAAAAAAAAACGTTGAAGTTGATGTATGGCACAATGCCTGCCAATCCACACTAGGCTGAACCCAACCTACACTTTATAAATTTATAGAAGGATTAATAAAGAGCAAAGCTACCAACAACTACAAATGGAGCAATCTGTTGGCTGAATTGCACCTGAAAGTAGCAAGCAAACCAAAAGAATGTATGGTATGCTACAAGTTAAAGTTAAGTTCCTAAACAACAAATGAGTTGATTGCTTGGAAATGATAGACAAATGCATATTATATGATAAATAGTAACCTATAAAAATACCAAAATCCTGCCACAAAATCTAAAGCAAGATGACAAACCATTTGTGACATAAATAATAAAGATAATATCTTATTACATCAGTCTAAACATTAAATATAATCCAATATTAAAAAAGACTGAGGTACTAAAATAATATACACATTATTTACATTACAAATGCAAACCTGACGAACCAAAAAACTCAAAAAACAAACTCAATCCCTCACATTAAATAAATATAACACATAAATAACACATTTCCCAAAAATAATCACATATTCACATAAACAATAGAATATAAAATTTCCCACCCAAAATAAAGCCAATAAACATAACTTACTGTTCAGTAGCTGCAGATATTCTTCTGTATCCACATAGTTCAAAAGTAATAATCCACAAAAAAGGAGAAAAGTATTTTCCAAAAAGGCACCAAAAATGTAAAAATTAAACAAATCTAATAGACATTCCTCAAAGCAATCCAAGCAAGTAGGTAGGAGCCATTAAAAGCCTGAAAAGGCGTTCAAAAAAAGAAACTCTCCAGAAACAAAATGAAATCAAAGCAAAAAACAATATTTGAATATAAACCAAAATTGATTCCTTTTTTTAAAAAAAATGGTAAGTCTCAACGCCAATAGGACACATTCGCTAACAATAATCTTTAAAGCAAACAAGAAAACCCAACCACAAAACACATAGCATTCTCAAAAGCACATAGACATTACAATAAATCATCATAAAATATGTAACATAACATATTATGACATAACATAATGAAACATTAGTAAAACAGTGTACGAAAAACCCACAAATAACACTATAAGTAAACTCTAAACCTCCCCCCTACATTCCCTGCCCCTCAAAATCATTAAAAAATCCTTTATAAAACTTTAAAAGGATTTATCTGTTCCAGCAAAGAGCAGCACCTTAACATGATCTCTATCCCTCAAGGCCACTAAAAATTACACAAATTGAGTAAAAAATAGAAGGTACCAGTAAACAAAAAAATGGCTGATAAATGGAACTAAAAAAGACTATCTCCCCATAGAAATGAAGGGGAAAAATTATTAATATTGAACAAACAGATTTAAAAATGTTAAAAAATATTAAACATGTAAAAGATATCAAAAAGTGCTATAAAAATGTAAAATAAAATGTGTAAATGAAATAATACTATAAAATATATACAATTATCTATTATGTATTAAAAAACTTATGTTAAAATGATGTTGAAAATATATAAAGCAATATATGAAAAGTTAAAAAAAGTCAACGAATGAGAAAAAAGGTTGAAAATGTACATGCCATACAATTTAAATATGATTTACATTTTTATGTAAAAATAAAAATGTATTACTTTTTTAATGATTTATCTATATAGAAATATTTATTTTATTTTCAAATATATGTATAAAAATGTAAAATCATAAATAAACTACACTTTGAAAACACAGTTAAAATTAGAAAAATGTGTTACTTTATTATATAAAAATATTTAATTATACTAATTTGCGGAAGGTGTTGGACACTAAAGGGGTAACATTTACTATCCCCACTACATTATATACGAATTTGAGGAAGATGTTGGAAACTAATGGGGTGACATTTATGATTCCCACTCCAGATCAGAGCCAATTTAGAAAAGGTGCTGGACACTGAAAGGCTGACATTTACTATTCCAACTCCAATCTATACCAATTATTGAAAAGTGTTGGACACTAAAGGAGTGACATTTACTATTGCCACACCAATGTATATAAATTTGACGAAGATGTTGGACAATAAAGGGGTGGCATTTACTATTCCCACTCCAATCTATACCAATTTAAGGAAGGTGTTGGACACTAAATGGATGACAATTACTATTCCCACTCCAATCTAACCCAATTAGGGGAAGGTGTTGGACTCTAAAATGGTGAGATTTACTATTCCGACTCCAACCTATACCAATTATTGGAAGGTGTTAGACACTAAGGGGCCGATTCCGATTCGGGCCGGAAAACGTAGCGAATGACTCGGTATGGGAATTTAGTCCAACCGACACGTACCGGCGCCGTCCGACCCGCGTAGTACGATGAAATGCATGTGAATCACGACCGACTCGTACGGAACACAAAACGAACGACCGACCCGGACGGAAACAAGCTATCCGGCCGGGAAACCACGCGAATCGAACCGACCGACACGCACCAGGAATCAACCCGAATGAAACGTACCTGCGAACTCCGACCCGCGCAGTACGATGCAATGCGTGCAAAACCAGACCGACTCGCACGGAGCTCAAGCCGTACGACCGACATGCATACAAAAGCCAGCCGAAACAACACAAAACTCCGTGACCGACTCGTACGCCGCACATGAAACCTAGCTGAAACACAGCGGGAACGAGTCGGAGAAGATCGCACGAGACAACTGCAGCATCCTACTCGGTCAGAAGAACGTCTCCTACATGCACAAAAAATACAAAGGAAAAAATACAAAAAAAAGGGCCAAACAAGAAATCACAAAGCCAATAAATACAGGGGGGAAAAAAATGGAACAAGGACACACCCCCAACTCCACCTATATAAAGGCCACAAATCCCTACCATGATCCTTTGCAAATTCCACTGACCTGCCAGCACAGAACACCATCAGACAGCAACCACAGACACACTCACAGCTCATCCATCACACAAGCCACACACCATTAGCACCTCAACAAATAGCACCCTCACACACACCCAGCAAAACCTACACTCACCCACCCTCACTTGCACACTCACACACACATCAATCACCACCACCACCCATCACCATGCCCCCAAAGAAGAAACCAAAGTACCTAGTTAGTGAATTGGAAGTCCTGGTAGACGAGATCCTGAGGGTAGAGCCACAGTTGTTTGGCACATTGGTCCAACAGACCCCCATGGCGCAGAAAACCAAGATGTGGGAGAGGATCGTCGACAGGGTGAACGCACAATCACCATGTTTGCGCACAAAGGAAGACATCCAGAACTGGTGGTATGATGTGCGCAGGAGGGTCAGGGACCTACTGAAGAAGGATTACCTAGTGAGTCAGCACACCGGCAGTGGCCCTCCTGCCAAACCAGTATACCTCAGGCCCTGGGAGGAGAAGGTGCGGGCCATCCTACCACCAGTGAGCGTATATGGACTAACAAACATCCCAGAGCCTGGGGAGTACACAACTAATATACACAATATGGTGTGACAATACACACACATCACTGTCAAGGGGATAGTCAAACCATGCACCCTTAGCAAATCCACAGCAACCAAAAGATAATCATCCCAAGATACCTGCCATCTCATAGTGATATGTAACTGTGTCATGACATGTACAAACCTAACAACAAATACAGCAAGGCAGTGGCACAAATATAACCAACAAACACAGTCAGATATTTTGCCACCACTAGAACACCACCTCACAGGGAAGCTCACTCAAAGGAAGGAATTCTGTGTATGCTGGTGAAGTCAGTGTAGCCAATAGCATGATGGGAGTTGTAGTCACAGATATTGGTCACCCTCACAATTGGCCCATCAACACCACCCTGAACCATGCTCACATCACAGGGAGTGGAAAAGGACTGACAAGATGGCTGACACTGGGTACTGCTGTGAGGAGCACAAGGCCCTGCTGGGAACTGTGCACCAACCAACAGCAGGACACCACTGACTGACATCCTGAAAGCCAACTTGCACTCCCTGCAATGGAAGCACCTTCCATGGTGGGATATCTGGCTGGGTGGGAAGGAGGACTCACAGCACTGACCATAGTTACAAGCAGTTCTCCTCACACACCCCCTCAACACTAACTCCACATAACCCACCTGGGAGAATGCAATTCCTCACACTCTAATTGAAGATCCCACAAAGAACCACCACCCTGGGTTATGCTGTGTGAAGCACAGGGAATCTCTTGGGACTTGTAGCCAAACAACCGCCAGGACAACACTGTCAGCCATCCTGTCAGCACAGGCACACTACCCCACAGGGAAGCAGAGTCTAAAGGAAGGAAGTATGGGCATGCTGGGAAGGGGGGTGTAGGCAATAGCATGATGGGAGTGGTAGTCACAGCTCAACATCCCCCACCCACATGGCCCAGCAAGCTAGCACTGAAGCATGCACACCTCACAGGGAGTGAAAAGCCACTTCAAAGATGTCTGACACTGGCCTCAGCTGTGGGGAGCACAAGGCCCTGCTGGGAACTGGGCACCAACAAACAACAGGACCACATCGTCAGCCATCTTGCCATTGCTGTCACACTCACACACAGTGAAGTCCACTCAAAAGGAAGGAAGTATGGGCATGCTGGGAAGGGGGGTGTAGGCAATAGCATGATGGGAGTTGGAGTCACAGATATTGGTCACCCTCACAATTGGCCCATCAACACCACCAGAACCATGCTCACATCACAGGGAGTGGAAAAGGACTGACAAGATGGCTGACACTGGGTACTGCTGTGGGGAGCACAAGGCCCTGCTGGGAACTGTGCACCAACAAACAACAGGACCACACTGTCAGCCATCTTGCCATTGCTGTCACACTCACACACAGTGAAGTCCACTCAAAAGGAAGGAAGTATGGGCATGCTGGGAAAGGGGGTATAGGCAAT